>LPNX011180649.1:717174-749356 GCA_001517045.1 Pseudotsuga menziesii | reverse complement strand
ACACATGTCATAGCAATCCAATCATCAAGTGCTAGTATTGCATGACTCCAATAAACCCTGATGAGGTTAACTGAAGTTGAACTGACCATCAGAAGTTGGTGAAGGCGCCTTGTTAACTCCAGTTCATTAAATAATAATAAAATAATCATTAAATAATATATTTAATGAAGGGAGGCACCTTAACTGACTGTAACCGATTGGTTTAACTGATTGTAACCACCAGTTAACAATTAGGTGCATTAATGTCACACAGATCACCCCTGGAGTGCTCCAGTTAGCCTCCTTGACTGTAGGAGAAGGCTAAGTTAGCCTCCTTGACTGTAGGTAGGCTTGGGAGTGACTGGGATGATGATAATTAATGCTCCACTGATGTCAATTAAACTTAGGATAGTGGTTTAACTAGGCCAATTTGACCGAAAGAGTGTGTATGAAGGTAAATGTCTTCAACACCCCCCCTTAAGCTGTACTCAGGAAGAGTTAGAAAACATAGATGCATAAAATTCTAGGGACCTGGAAACAAAGGCCATAGGTCACCCTGTACAATAAATTAACTGCTTAATATAACCAAGGAAACAGAAAAAACCTCATGGGAAAAATACCCCCCCTCAAACTAAGCAGTAAATCAAGAATTGGTTCTTCTATGCAGCAGTATCTTGAGACTGTGCATGTGAACCTCTGAATCCAAACTAAATGAATATGTTTGGAGGAATCTTCCACTTTGGAAGAAAAATAATGCACTCAACTGAATCAGAATTATAAACAGCTGCACGGTGGAAACTGGACCCATGTAGAGCAACTGAAATCATCTGAAGAGAGAGCAAAGGTTCTTGAGGATTTGAACCATGTGTGGAACACTCAAGAAACTGATATGTTTCAGCCTTGAACAGAAAACCATGAGTGGTAAAATCAGCCCCAAATCTTAGGAGCAAGTGTCCATGCGGATGCAGAATGTCTTCCTCTTTACTAGTTCTGTGAGGAGATGAGCTTGTGACCAAAGGTAGAGAATCCTTGGGACTCTGGAGAGTGAATGCTTGAGCTCCATAATCTGATATAAATTCTGAAATAGCTAATGAATCACAAAATAAAATATCAGCAACCTCATAAGAGTAAACTAACACCAAATCCCCATAAGCAAATTTGAAGAAGAATTGCGGTACTTGATTTTTCACACAGGAATTGGTGAGAGCAGCTACAAGCATGACTGAAAGCTCTTGGATTTTAAAATATGAACAAAATAATATCAGATCAGAATGTAAATCAGATCTAAATAAGTTCACAACAGATCCAAAACTGTGAAATGAAATCAAATCCCCAGCAGCAGTTTTGTAGGAGACTTGCGGTACTTGTTTCTTCACACCGTTGATGAGAACAGCTACAAGCAGTACTGAAGGTTTATGAACCTGAAATTTTGAACCAAGAAATATCAGATCAGATCCAAATAAGATCATATCAGATCCAATAAGGTTCATATCAGATCCAAAATTATGGTCAACCGTGACGGTGGATGCACAGTGTTCTTCTTCTTCAAAATTCTGAATTTTGGTGCATACAATCCTGCAGGAATTTGCTGGAAGATGTAGATCATGGGGAGCAAATGTTTCACTCTTATAATCTGGTATTTCTTCCAAAATATCCAAGTTTTTACATATTTTCACACCAGCAGCAACATTAGAGGAAGAAAATTCAAATTTCTCCTCACTTTCGGAAGCAATTACTGGTAAATTTTGCACATAATTCAAAGAAAAATCACCGTTGAATGTTTGCATGGAAGTGCAGCAGTGTTTTTCTTCAATATCAGAGATTCGAATGTCTTCTTCTATTTTAGAAATATGAGAAGATGAGATATCAGAGATCTCATGAACTTCTGGAGCATCAGGAGAAGGAGTCACTTCATGGAGACTTTCTTCAATTCAAATTGAATATGTAGAAGATTCTGCTTCATCTTCATCTTGAACAACTTCATCAGAGAGAGTAGAGGCTGAGAGTTTTGAGTGAAGAACTCTTGTGGTGCTGGCTGTAATTTCCAAAGTACTATTATGATCCTCTTTGTGCTTGCCATAGGTTCTGTCCAATTTTGTCTAGAGATCCTTTGGGTATTCAATAGAACCAACAAAAAAGTACAAGCTATCAGAAAGGGCCAGACATATTGCTCCAAAAGATCTGTCACCGTCATTTAGCCAGTCATTCTCATTCTCATAAGTCTCTCTTCCAATTCCAATAGACACCTCATAGAGACCTCGTCTCTTGAGATATGCAATCATTTTCAACTTCCATTCCGAATAGCTTGTGAATGGGGTGAGAGGAGGGATTGATGAGTCCATTTGAAGTTGTACCTGATAAAACCTGCAAATCAAAACAAAAGGGGCACCGTAAGGTCGGAAAACCTACACATTTAGGCTTTCATCACACCCAACATAGTCAATCAAGCAAGCTTGATCAACAAGTTCTTTACTTGGGATATTGAGTGGTAAGCCTTGGCTTCTGGTGCAGTGCTGGAATTTTGAGCTATTGCTCACTTTCCATGGAGAAATCTGTCAAAAATATTGTTCTTGAGAGATTGTTCGTCCTCCCGCTGCATGATCTGATACCATATTAATTCTTGCACATGATCTAGGAACTAGGAATCAAAATCATCAAAGAATAATTGACAACTACTCATGGATTGGAAATAACTGGAATTCCAAATAGGTTTCCTCTCTATATATTATATAAACAATAAAGGATTACAATTTCCATGCATAGCAATAGCTTAAATCCATGAAGAATTCAAATACCTAAGGGACAATTCGAATTCAGTGAGTGAGTCTAGCTTAACTAACTCTTTGCCATGCAATCTCACTCAGTTAACCACTTGACCAAAACCCTAATTGACTCACCAAACCATAACTGAAGTTGGAGTGCAATAAATGACTGAATCTCAATTGAAGGAGATCAAACACATGTCATAGCAATCCAATCATCAAGTGCTAGTATTGCATGACTCAAATAAACCCTGATGAGGTTAACTGAAGCTGAACTGACCATCAGAAGTTAGTGAAGGTGCCTTGTTAACTCCATTTCATTAAATAATAATAAAATAATCATTAAATAATATATTTAATGAATGGAGGCGCCTTAACTGACTGTAACCGATTGGTTTAACTGATTGTAACCACCAGTTAACAATTAGGTGCATTAATGTCACACAGATCACCCCTGGAGTGCTCCAGTTAGCCTCCTTAACTGTAGGAGAAGGCTAAATTAACCTCCTTGACTGTAGGTAGGCTTGGGAGTGACTGGGATGATGATAATTAATGCTCCATTGATGTCAATTAAACTTAGGATAGTGGTTTAACTAGCCAATTTGACCGAAAGAGTGTGTATGAAGGTAAATGTCTCCAACACAATGAACTCCGGTTATGGTTTAGACAAGGTTAGTTAACCACTGAGTCCTCTGATAGTGATTTAGACAAGGTCTTGGTTACCTACAGTCAAGTAGAGTCTAATCAATTCGAACTTCCTCATGTGGATTCGAATTGCTTATGGCTATTAAAGCCATTTTACTTCTTTGTAATTATCATCGGATTACTTTTTTGATTAATGAAAGCATTCACAGCTGCAAGCCTTTTGCACTGTTTCATTCTTCAATTGCTAAGTAAATTGTGAGATCTTCTTTGTGAGTTGTGTATTTGTCTACAGATCTATATGCTCAAATTTACAAAAGATCCTCTATTTGCTGAGAAGTGCTATCTGATGGTTGAATTAGATCCACAGACATATGAAGACGCAGCACATGATCCAATATGGCAAACAACCATGAAAGAATAATTCAGCTCGTTCCAGAGGAACAACACTTGGGAATTGGTTGATATTCCCCTGGGGAGGAAGCTAGTTCAATGTAAGTGGTTTTTCAAGACCAAGTTTGCTGCTGATGGTTCACCTTTGAAATATAAGGAACTATTGGTAGCCAAGGGATACTCACAAGTACATGGTATTGACTACAATGAAACCTTTGCACCAGTGGCAAAGATGGACTCCATAAGGCTAGCTTTGGCCATTGCAGCTTTGAAGTAGTGGGAAGTACATCACATGGATGTGAAGTGTGATTTCCTAAATGGAGATCTTATTGAAGAGATTTACATGCAGTAACCTGAAGGGTTTGTTTCTAATCCATCTTTAGTGTGCAGGTTAAAGAAATCATTGTATGGGCTCAAGCAAGCCCCCAGGGCTTGGTATGCCAAGATTGATGGCTTTCTGCTGTCACTGAGTTTTGTTTGATGCAAGTTTGATAGTAATATCTATTTGAAGCCGATTCATGGTTATTTGATGATTATTGTCTTGTATGTGGATGACCTAATGATTACAGAAAGTTCAAAGAAAGAGATTGCCTCCTTGAAGGATGCAATGAACCATGCATTTTCTATGACAGATTTGGGATTGTTGAGCCAATTCTTGGGTCTTGAAATTGCTCAATCCCAACATGGAATCAAAGTACATCAGTCCAAGCATTCTTCATATTTTCTCATCAAGTTCAACATGAAATATTGCAAGCCAAACAAGACTCCCTTCCTTTCAGGAGTTAAGTTTGAAGAAGCATGTTCTTCTGCTATGGTAAATAATACACTGTATAGGCAGTTGATTGGGTGTTTGATTTATCTTACACACAGTAGACCTGATTTATCTTATGCAGTTAGTGTGGCTTCGAGATACATGGATCAGCCTCATGAGATCCACTGGAGAGCAGTCAAGAGGATCCTAAACTTTGTTCAAGGAACAAGAACTCATGGGATCTTCTACAAAGAAAAATTTGATCTTGATTTGATTGGATTTACTGACAGTGATTGGGCAGGTGACAACACAGATCGAAAGTCTACATCAGGATATGTGTTCATGCTTGCAGAAGGACCAATCAGCTAGTCAAGCAAGAAGCAGAGTGCCATAACATTCTCATCTATATAAGCAAAGTATAGAGGAGTTGTAAATGCAGCAACTCAATGTTTGTGGTTGCAGGTGATACTTGGAGAATGTGGCTTCTAATTAGAGTTTTTAACTATTATATACTGTGATAATCAGAGTACCATTCGAATATGCAATGATCCAGTTCATAAATAGCAAACTGAGCACATTGAGATCCACATGCACTACATCAGACAGCTTGTGCATGATGGTACCATTGTTCTACTCTTCTGTGCATCTTTAGAATAAGTAGCAGACATCTTCACCAAAGTTTTTTGTGAGAAGACTGTCAGCAATCTCAAATCATTACTAGGGCTTTCTGATCATTCTATGAAGCATGATTGATGACAAGATTTCCAAATTTTATTTTTCCTGTCCATGTTTAAGGGAGGATTTTCCCACTGGGTTTTTGCCTCTTTCCTTGGTTGTATGGACAAGCAGTATGTAAAGGGTGACTAAGCCTTGTTTCTAAGCCCTATATTTTTTCTGATATTTACTCATAAATTCAAGCTTAAGGGGGGGTGTTAGAATAATCAACCCATAGTTACCTACATTAGACATTAGTTTAATCATTTTTGTCACTATTACCTAGATTCCTAGATTCCATTCTATGCTAGTTTCCTTCTACATGTCCTAGAAGTCAACACATGATAAAAATGAGTCATGGAGCACTTGAAAAACATCTTAGAAACCAATTTTAGCATGTCTTATTTATTCTATATTCTTTAAAGTGCATATCTGCTTTTTCTGAAAAGATGCCTTGCTTTATAGCTGATTTAAGGCAAAAGGAAAAGCTAGTCTAGGTGTAACGTCTTTGTTTTTTGCCCACATCATATTCCCTCATTTTCTCCAAATAAAAGCATGTATTATTTGTATTTCCATCCCTCTTTATCTTTCCCACTTGAATTAGCAAATTCATGAGCATCTGCATAGATTTGGAAACTGCTTTATGCACCTATGGGGGATTTGACTAGATTTGGTAAGCCTGCTTTTTGAGTATTTCAAATGGAATCCTTATGCATTTGAACCTCTCATTTAATTATATATTATAGTATCCTATTACATCACAATTTTGGCTATTTTACACTTTCTCAACATAGATTAGTGTTTTGCTCCAATTTCAGTCTCCTTTGGTGTGAATTTTGCATGTTTGATTAACAGTTTTGTGAGTGTTATTGTTCTATCTCTTGGGTTTAATTTCCACAATTATTGTAAGAAATTTGGTCATTATGCATATGAATGTAGGAATAAACAACATGACCAAGGAAGGCAAAGACCAAATCATTTGACCAGCACCAGCACTTTGACAAGTGCAATGTTAATGGCATCTACATATTCAATTGAATGCATTGTTGTCCAAGAAAGTCCACATGACATATGGTACTTAGATTCAGGCTACAACAATCATATGACTGGTAATTTAAATTTGTTTTCCAGTGTAGATAATTCGGTTCAAACCGATGTTACACTTGCAAACAATGTCCAAGTTACTGTTTTGGAAAGGGTACTGTCGGTATTCTAACCAAACAGGGGAGAGTAAGTATATCCCTGATGTCTATCAAGTCAAAGTTATGAAACATAATTCGTTGAGCATTGGACAGTTGATACAAAAAGGATACAGAGTCTACATAGAAGATGATCACTATGTGATTAAAGACAAGTGTCTAAGCGACCAGTTGATAGCAAAAGTGCCAATGACAAGTAATCACTTGTTTCCATTAAGGATAGTTCCCGACATGAAAGGGAAGGAAAACATAGGAGCTGCGTTCAAGGAAAAAAGTAAAGAAACAGTCGAGCCCCTCGACAAGAAAGAAAATGGCAGCGCTGATTTTTAGGCTACATTTCAAACAGAAGTTCATGATGAATCTTGGTTGTGGTATTTCAAATTTGGACATCTAAATTTTGGTGGGTTGAAGCTACTGCACACAAAGAATATAGTGAAAGGATTGCCATTGATCAACAGACCAGAAAGGTTCTGTGAAGGATGTATTTTTGGCAAGCATCATAGAGAGAATTTTCCAGTAGGAAAGTCTTATAGAGCACTCACACCACTTGAAATTGTGCACTCTGATATTTGTGGTCCAATGTAGACATCATCCATTGGTGGCTGCAATTATTTTCTAAATCTTATTGATGACTACTCAAGAAAAACATGGGTATACTTTTTGAAACATAAATTTGATGTATTTAGTTATTTTCAATAGTTCAAGGCACTCATGGAGAACTGGAGTGGACACTGCATCAATATATTAAGGACCGACAGAGGAGGTGAATATGTTTCAAATGAATTTCTAAATTTTTGCAAGACCCATGTCATACATAAGCAATTCACTGCATGATATACATCTTAGTAGAACGGTGTTGCCAAAAGAAAGAACAAAACCATTATGGAGATGGCACACAACATGTTGGCAGCCAAGCATTTTCCAAATGAATATTAGGGTGAAGCAGTCGCAACTGCAGTTTACATTATGAACCGGTGTCCGAAAAAGAGCGTGAAGAAAAAAGTTCCTCAAAAAGCATGGATAGGTATGAATCACAGTGTTTCTCATTTAAAATTTTTTGGTTGCGTTGCATATGCTCATGTTCCAGATGAGGTGAGAAAGAATATAGACAACAAGGAACATAAATGTATTTTTGTTGGCTATTTTGAAGATGAAAAAGTATAAAAGTTGTATGATCCTGTCACAAGGAAAGTGATAATCAATCGAGATGTTAAATTTGTCGATAATGAATCATGGGATGGAAATGTCGACATAAATGTCAAGATTGCGTCGAATGTCGACATAAATGTCAAGATTGCGTTGAATGTTGACAATGATGATATGGCAGAGGAAGTGGTTCAAACACCACATGTAAGTCAACTGGTTGTAGCACCGTTGAATCCCATGACACCATGACATGGTTTGGCACAAGGACCATCGACACAAGTGGCAAATCTAGCTACACTGACAAGCACACCAAGAGGACAATAGACTCCATCAAGCATTTTGTCAAGGTCGACATTGACAGAACTAGTGAAGAAAAGAAGTCTGCGTGAGATATATGAAGCTAGTACACCAAATTCATTCTCTCTCTTTGCATTATTTTCTCCTATATATGATCCACTAACATTTGAAGAAGTTGTTGAAGAAGAAGTATGTGAACAAACCATGGATGGAGAAATAGAATGCATTGAGAAGAACCAGACATGGGAACAGGTTGATGTACCAAAAGACAAAGATGCAATCAATGTCAAATGGATTTACAAGACCAAGCAAGATGTCGATGGGAATGTGCAAAAGCACAAAGAAAGAATGGTAGAAAGAGGGTTCACACAATATCTCGGCATAGACTTCAATGAAATGTTTGCACCTGTTGCATGCATGGATACAGTCAGAACAGTCTTGGCCATTGCTGCACAAAACAAATGGCATGTTTATCAAATGGATGTTAAGTCGGAATTTTTGAATGGATATCTATAAGAGGAAGTATATGTGGAACATCTACAAGTCTATGAAGTTCTAGGTCAAGAGCATAATGTGTACAGGCTGAAAAAGGAACTCTATGGTTTGAAGCAAGCTCCTAGAGCTTGGTACAATCGGATTGATTCCTATCTCACTGAAAATAGATTTCATAGAAGTGAAAGTGAACTAACATTGTACACCAAAGTGAATGAGCAAGGTAAGATGTTAATTGTCTGCTTGTATGTAGATGATTTAGTATTTACTGGTGACTTTGGCATAGAATAATTTAAAGCAGTCACGGAAAGTGAATTTGAAATGACTGATATGGGGCTTATGAATTTTTTTCTAGGCATTGAAGTTTAGCAGTTTGAAAGTGGTATATTTATATCACAGTCAAAGTATGCAAGTGAAGTTTTAAAAATATTTAACATGTCTAATTGCAAGACAGCCCCAACACCAACAATAACAGGTTTAAAATTGAGTAAGGATGATGAAGGATCAAATGTAGATCCTACGTTGTTCAAAAGGCTTGTTGGCATCCTTATGTATTTAACAACAACAAGACCAGATGTCATGTATGGAGTAATTCTGATCTCAAGATTCATGGAGTCACCAAAAGACTCACATTGGCAAGCAGGTAAAATAATTCTGAGGCATGTAAGTGGCACAAAAGACCTTGGTATTATGTATTCAACCTTAGAAATTTTTAAACTCACTAGCTACACTAACATTGACAATGGATGCAACATAGATGACAGGAAGAGAACATATAGGTACAAAATTCGTTTTGGTACAGGTGTGGTTTCACGAGTTTCAAAGAAACAACCCATAGTAACTCTGTCTTCAGCTGAAGCAGAGTATGTTGCAACGACAAGTGCTGCATGTCAAGCTGCCTGGATGTGTAGAGTGTTAAAAGGATTGTCACAAAACCATCAAGAAATGACAACCATATTCTGCGTCAACAATTAAGCCATAGCATTATTAAAGAATCACGTGTTTCACAAGAGAACCAAGCACATCAACATAAGGTTTCATTTCATAAGAGAGTTGGTGAACAACAAGGAAATTTGTTTGGAATTTTGCAGGTCTTAAGATCAACTTGCAGACATCTTTACAAAACCATTGAAAAAGGACACGTTCCAGTATCTGCGGAGTTATCTTGGAATGAAAAGTTCTGTACAATGAACTCTATCATGCAAAAAGCATGTTTAAGCTCCGACACATTTTGTAAAATTTGTTTAAAAAATCCCCATCTACTCATAATTAAGGGGAGTGTTGGAAATATTAATTACTCGCAGATTCGTATCTGATCTCCGCTGACCTTGTCCGAGTCTGTATCAGATCAGATCTTGTTGGTCGGTCTGACAAGAGTCAAGAATCTACAATTCAAAAATCTAAACCAGTTGAATTAATTTATGAAGCTAAGTTTGTAGGTATATTGTTATTACAGTCATTAATGGCAAGTCTGTAGATTCACGTAGAAGCAATTTTCAGGTTTCCTATAAATAGTAGAAGAAGATTGTAAATCAAGTTAGACAGAAGAACTCTAGGTGAGAAAAAGAGAGAAAGAGAGAACTTTGAGCAGAGAGTGAAGTTGAATCTCAAGCTTTTGTGTGTGTGATTCCGTCGAAGAGCCGAAGCTTTGTAAAAGGATAAGTCGGTGAGTCGACAAGTTTGGATAGACAAATTTGTATTTCCTTTTGTTATTTTCGGACAAGTTATATATATATGAAATAGTTTATGGTTGAATGCATGTTTATTTGGTCACACATTCTTTCCAGATTTACTTGAGTAAATGTACGGTTTGAGTGAAAGATCAAAGAATCCATAAATCTCCCACCCAGTGAAAGTTCCAGGTTTTATGGCAAAGTGGTCGACTTAAGTCTTCCTAAATGTTTGGTTATATGTTTTTATAAGTTTTGTAGAATTGTTATTGTGTCGGTTTTTACTTCATCTTACTCACAGGTGAAAAACATTTGTAATTTCTTAAGTCTTTTAGACTAAGAAATATCATTTGTAAATTCCAACTAAAACCAAACCAGAGTAAGTGAGTCCAAGTAAAAAAGTAAGGTAAAATCGACAATTTGTTGAAGTGGTAAAACTGACAAGTAGTCAATTCAGTTTAGTCTAAGTGGTAAAACCGACAAGTTGTTGAAGTAAAACTTGTCAGTAGAATCGGCAAATAAGAACTTGTCAAGGAAAAATAGTTGGGTCTAAAAGGACAACCAAATTTGGTATACTTGTCTAGCCGATTTCACCCAACAAGTAAAAAGAAAAAGAGGTCGGCATGAAATTTTTAATAACTGAGTGGTAAAATCAAGTTTAGTTGGCTCGATTTTTGCTAACTGGTTTTAGAGAAAGGTTTAGGAAAGAAATCTTGTCTTAAAAGTGGAAAAGTAATTTTCTAAGGAAAATTAAAAATTAAAAATGGCTTCCACTTCTAGTTCATTGCAAACTTCAATTTTTACAGGAAAGAATTATGAATATTGGTCTCTAACAATGAAGGCTTTGTTCAGAGGTCAAGATGTCTGGGAGATAGTCCAGCATGATTATGCAGAACCAACATATATGACAATATATAACAATCTCGCACAAGCTGAGAAAGATATCTTGAGGGAACAGAGGAAGAAATATGGAAAGGCTATGTTCTATATACATCAAGCATTGCATGAAAGCATACTCCCAAGAGTAGTAGCAGCAATTAACACTAAGCCGGCATGGAATACATTGGAAACCACCTAGCAAGGTTTGGTCAAGGTAAATACTTCCAAGTTGTAGATTCTGAGAAGAGATTTTGAATCTTTGTCCATGAAATATTTAGAGTCGGTAGACTCATTCTAAACCAGAGTTGTTGGTTTGATAAACCAACTGAAATCTCATGGAGAATCCATAGAATACCAAAGGGTTGTTGAAACAATTCTCATAAGTCTTCCCCCAAGATTTGAATCCTTGGTTGTGGCATTGGAAGAACACAAAGAAATGTTAGTGTTTATTATTGATGAGCTACAAGCTTCACTCATCAATCATGAACATGGACTCAACAGAACACATACATCATTGGAAGGTGCATTCACAAGCATAGTCATCCATAAGCCATGGTAGATGCAAGGGGAGAAACAACTCCAGAGGCATAGGAAGAAGTTCTTCCAGAGGAGGACAAGGTAGAGGTCCTACAAATGTTGTTGGTAGAGGAGAGTATTAGAATCCAAGTCAGCCAAGTGGCCATAGGTTTGATAAATAAAAAATCCAATGTCATTATTGTAAGAAATTTGGTCATTATGCATGTGAATGCAGGAAGAAACAATATGACCAAGGAAGGAAAAGCCCAAATTAGTCGACCAGCACCAGCACTCCGACAAGTGCAATGTTAATGTCATCTACATTTCCAATTGAATGTAATTATGTCCAAGAAAGTCCACATGACATATGGTACTTAGATTCAGGCTGCAACAATCATATGACTAGTAATTTAAATTTGTTTTCCAGTGTAGATAATTCAGTTCAAATTGCTGTTACACTTGGAAACAATGTCGAAGTTACTGTTTTTGAAAGGGTACTGTTGGTATTCTAACCAAATAGGGGGAGAGTAAGCATATCCTTAATGTCTATCACGTCGAAGGTTTGAAACATAATTTGTTGAGCATTGGACAGTTGATACAAAAAAGGATACCGAGTCTACATAGAAGATGACCACAGTGTGATTAAAGACAAGCGTCCAAGTGACCAGCTAATAGAAAAAGTGCCAATGAAAGGAAATCGCTTGTTTCCATTAAGGATAGTTCTCGACATGAAAGGGAAGACAAACATAGGAGCTACATTTAAGGAAGAAAGTAAAGAAATAGTCGAGGCCCTCGACAAGAAAGAAAATGGCAGCACTGATTTTCAGGCTGCATTTGAAACAGAAGTTCATGATGAATCCTGGTTGTGGCATTTCAGATTTGGACATCTGAATTTTGGTGGGATGAAGCTATTTCACACAAAGAATATGGTGAAAGGATTGCCATTGATCGACATACCAGAAAGGGTCTGTGAAGGTTGCATTTTTGGCAAGTAGCATAGAGAGACTTTTCCAGTAGGAAAGTATTATAGAGCACACACACCACTTGAAACTGTGCATTCTGATATTTGTGGTCCAAAGCAGACATCATCCATTGGTGGCTGCAATTATTTTCTAACTTTTATTTATGACTACTCAAGAAAAACATGGGTATATTTTTGAAACATAAATCTGATGCATTTAGTTATTTTTAGTAGTTCAAGGCACTCATGGAGAGCTGGAGTGGACACCGCATCAAGATCTTAAGGAACGACAGAGGAGGTGAATATGTTTCAAATGAATTTCCAAATTTTTTCAAGACCCATGGCATACAAAAGCAATTCACTGCATGGTATACACCTCAGCAGAATGGTGTTACCGAAAGAAAGAACATAACCATTACAGAGATGGAACGCAACATGTTGGTAGCCAAGCATTTTCCAAATGAATATTGGGGTGAAGCAGTCGCAACTGCTATTTACATTATGAATCGGTGTCTGACAAAGAGTGTGAAGAACAAAGTTACTCAAGAAGCATGGACATGTATGAATCATAGTGTTTCTCATTTAAAATTTTTTGGTTGTGTTACACATGCTCATGTTCCAGATGAGCTGAGAAAGAAGCTAGACAACAAGGCACTAGAATGTATTTTTGTTGGATATTCTGAAGACATAAAACCATACAAGTTGTATGATCCTATCATAAGGAAAGTGATAATCAGTCGAGATGTTCAATTTGTCAAGAATGAATCATGGGATGGAACTGCCGGAATAAATGTCAAGTTTGTGTTGAATGTCGACAATGATGATATGGCAGAGGAAGTGGTTCAAACAACACATGTAAGTCAACCGGTTGCAGCACCATCAACTCCCATGACACCATGGCATTTTTCATCACAAGGACCATTGACGCAAGTGGCAACTCAAGCTGCACCTGTCACATCCCCGCCCCCCTACCGTAGAGAGGACGGACTACTGATGTTGCTATCTAATCCTAGCAACTAGCCCCATGAACATAAAATAAAAATGCATTGAACTAATAACATGCACAAATGCATAAATGTTTAACACACAACAGAAGAAAATCCATTCCATTCATTCACATGTTCATTGTAATTCATTATCAAATGGCCAAAAACAAATTCATCAACAACACCCAAGAGAACGTGGTCTCTCCTCTAAATCGACAGCAAATCCAAAATGATTTTTAGCTTGACAAACAGTGGGGAAATTCAACAGAAAACGTTGGGGAAGAAACCCAACCACAAGATCATCACAAAAACGAAATTCTCAGCCTCAAGAATAATGAAGAATGACTTCCCACATGAGGGAAAATATACACAACAAATCCAAAATGAATTTCACACATAGAAAACTTCTAGCCATTTGAGAGAGCCCCAACGTATATGAATTATGATGAGGGAAACATCCAGGAGCCCAAAATCGTGAATGAGAACACACAACAGAAAAATCATGAAGGGAAAAACATCTCCCCAGCTCTGTGTGTGAGGAAAATAGAAAATGGGATCGTGGTCCCCTTCTGCTCCTGCCCATGTGAGGATGAATGTACTTCCTGGTGGAGTGTGCATGTGGGAAGGATTGTCACTCTTGCCACACACCACTACCCATGCAAAACATTTTCCCAGGGCAATAACTTCCCCCAACTAACTCCACAGGATTTAATTTGGTAGCTGAAACAAGAATAAGAAAAAAAAGGTTGTTGAATGAGACAAGGGATAAAGGGTGAGTAAGACAAAAGATAGGTGACAGCTAAATGGTCTCACCTCTTAACACTTGGATTTTCCCCAATGGTTCCCAAGGGTTAGACATCCCCCTCCTATCCTTAGGAAATCTCGCCCTTTTCATTATGGTTGCATTGACATAGTTGGTTATAGGTATTTTTTAGTTAATTTTCATATGTCCATGGTGCCCAAAAATTATAATGTGTCGGATAACACGATATACCATCGGCACCGATTTTAATTGTCGGAACATAAAACTTTAAATTGATGGTGGGGATTTTTCCTTTAGCTCCACACCATGATTAATTACAATATATACATCATATACATTTTTAATGCACATGGGGTCAAAACCATGGTGTTACAATATCGACAAGCACACCAAGAGGACAAGAAACTCCATCAATCATTTTGTCAAGGTCAACACCGACAGAACCGATGAAGACAAGAAGTCTGCGTGAGATATATGAAGTTGGTACACCAAATTCATTCTCTCTCTTTACATTATTTTCTCCTATATATGATCCACTAACATTTGAAAAATTCGTTGAATAACAGTTATGGGCACAAGCAATGGATGAAGAAATATAATGCATTGAGAAGAACCAGACATGGGAATTGGTTGATGTACCAAAATACAAAGATGCAATCGACGCCAAATGGAATTACAAGACCAAGCAAGATGTCGATGGGAATGTGCAGAAGCACAAAGCAAGAATGGAAGTAAGAGGGTTCACACAACAGCTGGGCATAGAATTCAATGAAACATTTGCACCTATTGCATGTGGAAATTGAACCCAAGAGATAGAATAATTACAGTCACAAAATTGCTAATCAAACATGCAAAATTAACATCAAATGAGACTGAAATTGGAGCATAACACTATCTGTATTGAGTAAATGTACAATAGCCAACCTTGTGAAGTAATAGGCTGCTGTAATATATAATTACATGAGAGATTCAAATGCATAAAGACGCCATTCAAAATAGTAAAAAAGCAGGCTTACCAAATCTAGTCAAATCCCCCATAAGTGCATAAAGCAGTTTCCAAATCTAAGCAGATGCTCATGAGTTTGCTAAGTCAAGTGGGAAAGCTAAAGAGGTATGGAAAGCTAACTCATACATGCTTTTATTTGGAGAAAAGGAGGGAGGATGATGTGGGAAAAAACAAGTCAACTACACCTAGTCTAGCTTTTCCTTTTGCCTTAAATTAGAAATTAAAACAAGGAAGCTTTTCAGAAAAAAGCAGATATGCACTTTAGAGAATCCAGAATAAAGAAGACATACTAAATTAGGTTTCTAGGATGTTTCCAAAGCGCTCCATGACTCAGTATTAGCAAGTTTTGACTTCTAGGACATGTAGAAGGCAACTAGCATAGAATGGAATATAGGAATCTAGGTAATAAGACAATAATCATCAACTTCCTGTAATCAGTAGGTCATCCACATACAAGAAAATAATCATCAAATAACCATGAATCAGCTTCAAATAGACATTAGGATCAGAATTCCATCGAACAAAACTGAGTGATAGCAAAAATCCATCAATCTTGGCATACCAAGCCCTAGGTGCTTGCTTGAGTCCATACAATGATTTCTTTAACCTGCACACTAAATATGGATTAGAAACAAACCATTCAGGTTTCTGCATGTAAATATCCTCAGTGAGATCTCCATTTAGGAAACCACACTTCACATTCATGTGATGCACTTCCCACTGCTTCGAAGCTGCAATGGCTAGAGCTAGCCTTATGGAGTTCATCTTTGCCACTGGTGCAAAGGTTTCATTGTAGTCAATACCATGTACTTGTGAGTATCCCTTGGATACCAATCTTGCCTTATATTTCAAATTTGAACCATCAGCAACAAACTTAGTCTTGAAAACCCACTTACATTGAACTAGTTTCCTCCCTAGGGGAAGATCAACCAGTTCCCAAGTGTTGTTCTTCTGGAGCGAGCTGAATTCTTATTTCATGGATGTTTTCCATCTTGGATCATGTGCTGCATCTTCATATGTCTATGGATTTGATTCAACCATTAGATAGCACTTCTCAGGAAATAGATGATCTTTCACACAAAGGGCACTCTCAAATTGAGATCTAGTCCTCCTAGTGTCATTAGGATTTCCATCTAGTTACCCAGCTATATGAATGGTATTTGCTGCCTATTTTGGTCTTGTAGGACTGTTAGGATCTGCAATCAAATCATCATTATCAGAAATATCAGAATTAACAAACTCATTAGTCTTTCCACTTACAATCAATGGTTCTGGTGGTGAAGAAGACTCTCCAACTTCAACTGCTGCTAAAGGCTCTTCTTGGAACTGAACACTTATTTCAATGAAATATTTGTTAGTGCTCAAGTTGATCAGATTGTACCCTTTTGAATATTTAGAATACCCAACAAATAGGCACTCTTGGATTTGGGGTTGCAAAGCCTTCCTCTTTTCAGTTGGAATTCTAGCCCAAGCCTTTGAGCCAAAAATACTGAAACGGGTCACATCTGGCTTGTTCCCACTCCAAGATTTGAAAGGAGTCATACCATCAAGCTACTTATGAGGCACCCTATTCTGGATGTAGGATGCATAGTTTATAGCTTTGGACCAAAAATTTGGTGGCAAAGTCTTAGCCTCCATCATGCAGGTTGCCATCTCCTTCAGTGATCTATTCTTCCTCTCAGCAACACCATTTTGCTGTGGTGTGTAAGGGATCGAATGCTACATCTGAATACCTACATCTTTGCAATACTGAATGAAATCAGAATTGACATACTCACCATTGTTGTCAGATCTAAGGATCTTGAGTTTCTTCCCTGACTGGTGTTCAACCAAGGCTCTAAAGACTTTGAAGAGGTAAAAAACTTCAGACTTATGCTTTAGGAAGTGAACCCGACAATAGCTGGAAAATTCATCTATGAAGGTCAGTGCATATTTGGCTTGAATCATGGACATATGAGGGAATGCAACAGCAATGTCACTGTGGATCAACTCAAGAGGTGCAGATTTTCTCTCATGACTAGCTTTCTCATACTTGTGCTCTGGGTGTTTTCCTAGGATACAACCTTGACAGGCTCCCTTAGAAAATATGATCTTTGGTAACCCTATGACCATATCTTTTTCACTCAAATCAGAAATATACTTGTAGTTAAGATGACCAAATCTTTCATGCCAAAGCTTGCTTGCTTCATTAGCATGAATTAGAAGAGAAGAGGGGTTTGAGTAGGGTAGAAAATGGGAAAACTTGTATACCTTAGAAGTGTGATCAACAACACCTTTTTCTATGACTTCACCATTCGAAATCTCAGTGATTTCAACATCATCGGGGGAGAATATGAATTTTTTTGAAGACCCAGTATGAGTCATCTGATACACTGACAATAGATTAGATGCAAGACATGGAACATACAATACATTATTGAAACTACCATGGTCAAGATCAAGCCTACCCTTCCCAAAATTGTCAGTGAGAGAGTCATCTCCCAAAAATATTGGTGGTCCTTTCGACATGCCAAGAGAGGAGAATGTCTCTTTTGTTGAATCCATGTGTCTAGAAGCTCTAGAATCTATGATGAAGCTAGGTGAGCTTGATGTGCCAGCAACCAAGGCATGTACTCTCTCTCTGTCTTCTGAATTTGATCCTCCTTCCTTCTTCTTTGAGCAATCAAGAAGGGAGATGTTATTCTTCTCCAGGAGTTGGGTCAACATGTCTATTTTCTTCTTCATACAAGAGCTCTCATGATGATAGCCCTTATTGTAGTATGCGCACTTGCTCATTTCTCCTTTGTTCTTCTTCTTCCGGGAATTCTTCTTGGAATCTTGTGGCTCCTCTTGAGACTTAGACTTGTCTCTATTTTGCTCATGTGGATTTTTAGATTTTTTCTTTCTTTTTGAATCCACCCTTGAATATCCAGCAACCAAATCTTTGTCTTTGGAAGGTTTGATGATGCCCATCATCACCAACTTATCTTGCTTGTGTCACGAGGGATTCCATGAACTATGCAAGCTTAGGAATATTCAAGGCTCGAGCTGTCAGCTTGGTGGCATGGAAGGTCAAAAAAAAAAATGAATAGTCAGGACCAAGCTTAGAGAGTATGTCCAATACTAGTTGCTCTTCCTTCTTTTTGATCCCACATTGTTTCAACTGCAAAACAAGGGCCTTAAACTTGGAAAAGTAGAGTTGTAATGATTCAAAGCTATTAAGACTCAAGGAGATCAGCTCATTCTTGATTTGATGTCCTCTCATGTCATCTGTCTTTCCAAAAATATCTTCTAGCTTCTCCCACACTTCATTAGGTGATGTCAATCCATCAAGATGGAAGAGGAGGTCTCTTGAGATGCTCAGACACAAAAGACCATAGGCCTCATCCCTCTTGTTATGCCATTTAATTTTCTCTGCAGCTACATTGGGATCTGACTCAGTTTCCATAGCCACCCTATGGATACCTTTCACTCTCAACAATATCTCCATCTCAACTTTCCACTCAAAGAAATTAAATGGATTCAAGATGATCTTCTGAGATTGGTCCATAGCTCAGAAATTGTGCCCTCCAGTCAGTAGAATGTGCTCCTAGTCAATGATGTCGAACCTGCAATAACAATTTGGAAGGAGAGAAATTGATATACAAAGGATCTGATACCATGTGGAAATTGAACCCAAGAGATAGAACAATTACACTCACAAAATCGCTAATCAAACATGCAAAATTAACACCAAAGAAGACTGAAATTGGAGCATAACACTAATCTGTATTGAGTAAGTGTACAATAGACAAAATTATGAAGTAATAGGCTGCTTTAATATATAATTACATGAGATATTTGAATGCATAAAGATGCCATTCGAAATAGTAAAAAAGTAGGCTTACCAAATCTAGTCAAATCCCCCATAGGTGCATAAAGCAATTTCCAAATCTAAATAGATGCTCACGAATTTGCTAAGTCAAGTGGGAAAGATAAAGAGGGATGGAAAGACAACTCATACATGCTTTTATTTGGAGAAAAGGAGGGAGGATGATGTGGGAAAAAAACAAGTCAACTACACCTAGTCTAGCTTTTCCTTTTGCCTTAAATCAGAAATAAAACAAGGCAGCTTTTCAGAAAAAATAGATATGCGCTTTAGAGAATTTGGAATAAAGAAAACATGCTAAATTTGGTTTCTAGGATGTTTCCCAAGTGCTCCATGACTCAGTTTACCAAGTGTTTGTTGAATTTCCATATGCTTAGCTAAGACATTAGTATTTCATTTCATTTTCATAACAAAAGCATATAAACAGGATCACTGAAAGATAGACAAGCACAACCATACAAAAGGAACATAAATATTTATCCTGGGAAAACCCTAAAGGGAAAAACCCAGCAAAAGCTTACTCAATATAGATGCCCCAAAAAGATAAAAGATAAAAGCAGTAAGGAGATCAAAGCCTGATCCTCCTCCTTCTCCAACTACTTCTCTTCTCCACTAATGCGCTATACAAGTGAGAGTGTGTGTGTCAAATGAGGAGCACTACACCTCTATTTATATTCATCCGTTCACTTAAGTTAACTCATTTGACATGTAGGCTCGAGTTAAATCATGTAGGCTCGAGTTACACATGTAGGCTCAAGTAACCACATTGGGGTGTTAATGACCCACCTTTACAATTAGAGGGGACTAACTCATGACTCTTATTAGTTCTTCCGATTAGGAGCATTGAGGTACAATGTAATACAAGTGGTTCTCCCGGTAGGACCATTGGGGACCACAAAAAAAGATACATATAGAATATTCTTCAAAGTTACAATATTTCAACACTCCCCCTTAACGAGAAGGGTATTCTACAACAAAATCATCAACAACAAGAGTAGAGATAGGGGACATCATCAACATTAGCAGGGTAACACATCTATAAATCATTGGAAGCTTTTCAACATCATGTAGTCTTCATATTCAATCCTCAGTCTTCATCATCAGCAACATCTTCAGCATTTTGATCTTTCAATTAGCAGCGACATTTTCAGCACTTGGATCTTTCGATCATCAACAGCTCCACTTTGACTGCTCAATTAGCAACAACATCTTCAGCACTTGGACCTTTCGATCAGAAACATCTTCAGCACTTTGACTGTTCGATCATCAACAACATCTTCAGCATTTTGACCTTTCGATTAGCAACATCTTCAGCACTTTGATTTTTCGATCAGCAACAACATCTTCAGAATTTTGCCCTTTTGATCAGCAACATCTTCAACATTTTGAATTTTCGATCAGCAAAAACATCTTCAACACCTTGACCTTTCGATCAGCAGCAAAATCTTCAGTACTTTGATCTCTTGATCAACAATATCATCATCAACACTTTGCCCTTTCGATCAGCAGCAACATCATCATCATCATATTCTGATCTTTCGATCAAACACATCATCATCATACTCTGATCTTTCGATCATAAACATCATAATCATAATGCATCATCATCATACTCTGATCTTTTGATCAGTACATCATCATACTTTGATCTTTCGATCAGTACGTCATCATCATCATACTCTGATCTTTCGATCAGTACGGCATCATCATCATCAGCAACAACCTGCAATCCACAACTCAAAGACAAAAAGTATTTGGATCATTTTTGGACTTAAAGTCCAGGGATGATGCAATCCCACCACATTCTCGACAACCTAAGTTACCAGATTGATTACGAGAGAATCAGTCCCTATCAATTTAGGACTAAGGCCAAGGACAATGCAATCCTACCACATTCTTGACGACCGAAGTCACTGGATACAATTACGCGATAATCACTCCCTATCACTTTAAGACTTGAGTCCAAGGATGATGCAATCCTACCACATTCTTGATGACCGAAGTCACTGGATACAATTATGGGATAATCACTCCCTATCACTTTAGGACTTGAGTCCAAGGATGATGCAATCCTACCACATTCTCGATGACCGAAGTCACCAGATACAATTACGAGATAATCACTCCCTATCACTTTAGGACTTGAGTCCAAGGATGATGCAATCCTACCACATTCTTGATGACCGAAGTCACTGGATATAATTATGGGATAATCACTCCCTATCACTTTAGGACTTACGTCCAAGGATGATGCAATCCTGCCACATTCTCGAAAACCGAAGTCTCCATATCACTTTAGGACAAGTGTCTAGGGATGATACAATCCTGCTTCATTCTCGCAGACCGAGGTCTCTGGATCACTTTATGGAAAGTTCCCAGGGATGATACAATCCTGCCATGTTCTTGAGGACTGAGGTCACCGGATCTATTATGGACAGATGTCCCAGGATGATACAATCCCTCTTCATTCTCGAGGACCGAGGTCTCTGGATCACTTTAGGGCAAATGCCCAGGATGATACAATCCCACTGCAACATCACTACTCCCCCTTTCGAGGAAGGTCTTTCCGAACAATACCAATCTTGTCTCGAAAGTGTTCGAACTCTATTCGAGGCAGAGCCTTCGTCAGTACATCATCATCCAAACCATCATCATCTACATCTTCAATATCTGAATACTGATTTATCACCATCTGTATCTCCAGTATGTGAGTACTAACAACATCATCATCTATATCTTCAGTATAGAAATACTGAAATCATCATCATCTCTATATTTAGTATAGAAATACAGAATCACCATTATCTATATCTATAGTATGTAAATACTGAAATATCATCTATATCTTCAGTATGGGAATACTGAAATCATCATCATCTATATCTTCAATATGGGAATACTGAAACATCATCATCTCTATATTCAGTATAGAAATACTGAATCACCATCATCTGCATCTTATCTTGTATGTAGAAATACCGGATTTCTACGTGTTACGTTGGAACACAGGGTTCTTTGTCATCATAACTATGGTTATCACATAGAATAATTGTAGTGTCCATCTTCAGGTCAAAGAGACCTGATATCAGCTTCTGAAGCCATATGGATTCACAACTTAGTAGGGCAATCTGCTATGTATTCTGCTTCAACCGTGCTAAGAGAAACACTGGACTGTTTCCTGCTAAACCATGAACTCATAGCAGACCTCAAACAAAAGCATATACCTGATGTGCTTTTCTTGTCTGAGATACTTCCAGCCCAATCTGCATCTGTGTAGCCATACAATCTATACTCATGGCTACCATCATAGTATAGACCAAAGTCTATAGTCCCTTTCAGATATCTCATCACATGTTTTGCAGCTACTAGATGAACCCGTCTTGGTTGAACAAGATATTGACTTAAGGTGTTCACAAAAAAACAAATGTCTGGTCTGGTATTTGTTATGTACATCAATGACCCAATGATCTGTCTGTAGTGAGTCACATCCACTAACTCTAATGAGTCATCAGCTAACAGCTTCAGGTTGGAGTCCATGGGTGTGGCCATGACTTTGCATTTCAACATATTGAATCTCTTCAATATCTCTACCACATACTTTCCCTGGTTGAGAAAGATTCCTTCTGAACTTTTCCATACTTCCAGACCTAGGAAATAATGCATTAACCCAAGGTCTTTCATCTCAAATTCTTCTGCTAGTTTCTTCTTGCTTTCCATGATCTGTTTCTCATTCCTTGTCAAGAATAAGTCATCCACATGTAGTAATAGAATGACAGGTACATTTTCTACAACCTTGTAGGAAAGGTTAGGATCGACTTTACTCTTGGAAAAGCCCAAACTATCTATTCTTCCATACTAAGCTCTGGGAGCTTGCTTCAGTCCATAGAGGGCCTTCTTCAACTTGCATACTTGATTCCATCTGTCTTCAACTTCAAATCCTCATGACTATTCAATGTAAAACCCTTCCTCAATCATACCATTAAGGAAGGCTTGTCTTTATTTCATCATGGAAGAAATTAACATGATAGTTTTGAAGGAAGTTTACCTTGCTTCCTGGAGTAAGTGTCTCTTCAGAATTAATTCCCTCTTTCTGATAGAAACCTCTAGCTACAACTCTTACCTTAATTCTATCAGCAACATATCTTATCTTGAAAATCCATTTTGAAGATACCACATTCTTGCTTTCTGGTTTGAGTACTATATCCCAAACATCATTCTAGTATCATAACATCTTCTATGAGTTTGTCTTTTCAGGTCATCAACATATCCTAGTCTTCTGCATTCAACCTTGAAGGTTGGAACCCACTTTACTCTTGGTAAAGTCTCGATCCATCACAAATCTATCTATCATGTCGTACCATGTCGAATTCAGATATAATTTTCTGTAGTCACTCCCCCTGAAGTGGAGTATCATCTTCCATCTTCATTCTATATAGGTGGTTCTATGCTTGATATATACTGGTCAATAGAGTATGTCATGTCATAGTCTATTCTTTCTGGGGAGAATCACAAACCTTTCTTTGTACACTTGTTCCATCATATCGTATACATTATTCCCCATGATCAACTGTAATTCTTTGATCATAGCTCCTTTCATAGCATTCTTTTCTTCATATTGAGTTATCTCTTGTACCCATGGTGGTCTTCATCCTTCAAGGTGCATCTATCACTCTCTGAAGCTCTTTCTTCCATCATGGTGTCTCTGATTCTAGGAGCTTCAGATTCATGTTTATTGGAGTGAATCTTGAATTGTCATCACTTGTTCTTCGGAACAAGTCTCATCCTTCTTTTCTTGTAGGAGGTTGTACATGACCTTTCCTACAATTCAAATGCACCAGTTGCATGGTTAGAACTATTTCATAAAACATATGCATAACGACAAATACTTATGCGTCATGCAACTGTTTAGTCAATACAACATTCATCCATATCTCACATAAACTTTCTAGATGCCTTCCATCTCCACCATGACATTATTGAGATTGTGCACTAATCCAATATGTTAGCAAAGAGGTTTGATAAGTAGCAATGGAGAGTTGTATAGCATCATGAGCTACTTACCCATCACATGCATATCTGTAGTATACAGTCATTAATGCAAACAATCTATCATGCATAACACATCAACTGAATATAATCAAATGTATAACAAAACAATATCATGAAATGACAATTGAATACTTATCTTTTATTTGTTTCATGGGTATACTCCTTCTTGAGTCTTCAGCTTCATCATCTTCTTCATTCATGATAGCATCGTTTCTTATCCAAATGCTGAGGTGGATAAGCAGTTCTTCAAGAGTTGAGATCTTCATATTCCTCATTGATTGAGGGATCTTCTTTGGAATATGAGAGCTTGATCTTCAGAGACGAGCTCCTTCTTCTTCCCAAAGTTTGCTGAAAGTAACCACTTCCTTCTGGAACACATTTCTTGAATGAATGAATTCCATGATCCCGGGAAGCCATTCAAGGTGGCCATCACTACTTCTACATTCTTCACTTCTTCTTTCCCCGCTTGAAGTTGTTATTTGATTTGAGAGATCCTTATGATTGCATGGTCTCTGCATTCTGGATCTTCACATTCTTCAACTGATTTCTTAAGGTCATATTCTGATCTATGTTCTTCCCTTCAAATAGCTTGGTCAAGGAATTAAACCTCATCGATGTTTTTAGGGAAGACACTTGTAGTACAAGTTGATTCATGACTGAATCATCCATGATCTTCTGGGCTTTGACCAAGTTCTTCTTAAGAAAGGCTTCTAGCCTCATCTCCCTCTGAAACTGGAACCTCTATGCTCATGTAGGTGTCCAATCCATTTTGTTCAGAGAGATTATATACTTCTAGGCTTGGAAGTTGTCAAATTCACCAAGCTTATCATCAAGCTGATGTCATATATCAATTTGAAATGAGAACCTCAAATGAACATAGCAAAGGATTAGATCTTATCAATTTGAGGTGTCCGTCCTGGTTCCGGAGCTGGCTGATCTAGGGTTTGTCATAGAAACCCTAATTTAAAAAACTTGGAATCTTTCAGATCTGATTGGCTAGTTATATATATCTCTTCAAATGGATCTGTCCAATGTACTCCATTTCTGAAAACAGTGGAGGGAAGCTCCCGGAACAGGAAGCCCTAATTTTCTAATTTCTTTAGCAGAAATTCCTGTTATTGTTTCTGTGATATCTCCAAGATTTCTGCTTCTCTATGTCTGAAATTTTTTACTGAGGTAACCTCACATGTCCCTGATCCAACACCGCAAGTTTTATCAGAATTGGTTTCACCATTTTGGATTTATGATCCTTTTCCCAAGGTGACCTGTTACATGACTGTTCAGAACAGCGAAGTTGTACGGCATGCCATGTGTCACTGGTTCATCTTCTAAGTCTGATATTTGGACCACCTAAATTAAAGTCCATGCCCTTTCTGGAACATCTTCAGGAATTCCATTTGGACCTCTGTAGCCCAATATATTGCAATTCTCCCTAGGTGTCCTGTTTAGGGATGGATTCTAGAAGAGGCTCGAACCCTAACTTGGAGAGAACATATCTCCTGAAATACAGTGAATCTTAGGATGAATTTTGGAACAGTGTTCATCAGGATTTTATCTTCGTCCCCTGAAATTTTCAGCTCCTGATCCTTCACCAATATTGGAATATAGCGAATGTACCAGAACGTAGTAGTTTTAGTATTTAGGGTTTTTCTAGCTCGGGGTCAAACTAGGGTTTGACTTTCCCAGAGTTTTACCCAACCAAATTTCTTGATCCAGGTCTCTAAAATTAGGTTTTGATGAGGAGAACAATCCTATGCTGGTCTCACTCAAAAATTTCTCTTCTATAGAAATCCCTAATTTCCACATCGAAAACTGAAAATGCTCGGAATTGAATTCCGCTTTGACAGAAAGATGCGCCCTTCAATGGAGAGTCATCCTAGCATACTTTTGCTGATGGATTGTGGAGAGAGACCCAAAAAATAAGAAGCCCTAGCTTCTGTAGTTGCACAATGTCTTCTTCTCAGGTTAGCTCTGATACCATGTTGAATTTCCATATGCTTAGCTAAGACATTAGTATTTCATTTCATTTTCATAACAAAAGCATATATACAGGATCACTGAAAGATAGACAAGCACAACCATACAAAAGGAACACAAAGATTTATCTTGGGAAAACCCTAAAGGGAAAAACCCAGCAAAAGCTTCCTCAATATAGATGCCCCAAAAAGATAAAAGATAAAACCAGCAAGGAGATCAAAGCCTGATCCTCCTCCTTCTCCAGCTACTTCTCTTCTCCACTAATGCGCTATACAAGTGAGAGTGTGTGTGTCAAATGAGGAGCACTACACCTCTATTTATATTCATCCGTTCACTTAAGTTAACTCATTTGACATGTAGGCTCAAGTTAAATCGTGTAGGCTTGAGTTACACATGTAGGCTCAAGTAACCACACTGGGTTGCTGATGACCCACCTTTACAATTAGAGGGGACTACCTCATGACTCTTATTAGTTCTTCCGATTAGGAGCATCAGGGTACAATGTAATACAAGTGGTTCTCCCGGTAGGACCATCGGGGACCACAAAAAAGATACATATAGAATATTCTTCGAAGTTACAATATTTCAACAGTGTTGACTTCTAGGACATGCAAAAGGCAACTAGCATAGAATGGAATCTAGGAAACTAGGTAATAAGACAAAAATAATTAAATTAATGTCTAATGTAGGTAACTATGGGTTGATTATTCTAACATTATATGCATGGATACAATCAGAATAGTATTGGCCATTGCTGCACAAAACAAATGGCATGTTTATCAAATGGATGTTAAGTTGGCATTTTTGAATGACTATCTAGAAGAGGAAGTATATGTGGAACAACTACAAGGCTATGAAGTTCCAGGTCAAGAGCATAAAGTGTGCAGGATGAAAAATGCACTCTATGGTTTGAAGCAAGCTCCTAGAGATTGGTACAGCCGAATTGATTCCTATCTCACTGAAAATGGATTTCACAGAAGTGAAAGTGAACCGACATTGTACACGAAAGTGAATGACCAAGGCAAGATGTTAATTGTCTTCTTGTATGTAGATGATTTAATATTTACTAGTGACTTTGGCATAGAAGAATTTAAAGAAGTCATGGAAAGTGAATTTGAAATGTTTGATTTGGGGCTTATGAAGTTTTTTCTGAGCATTGAAGTTCAACAGTCTGAAATTGGTATATTTATATCGCAGTCAAAGTATGCAAGTGAAGTTTTAAAAATATTTAACATGTCTAATTGCAAGACAACCCCAACACCAATAATAATAGGTTTAAAATTGAGCAAGGATGATGAAGGATCAACTGTAGATCCTACGTTGTTCAAAAGGCTTGTTGGAAGCCTTATGTATTTAACAGCGACAAGACCAGACATCATGTATGCAGTAAGTCTGATCTCAAGATTCATGGAGTCACCAAAAGACTCACATTGGCAAGCAGGTAAAAGAATTCTGAGGTATGTAAGTGGCATAAAAGACCTTGGCATTATGTATTCAACCTCAGAAAATTTTAAACTCACTGGCTACACTGACAATGTTAATGGAGGTAGCATAGATGACATGAAGAGTACATCTGGGTACACATTTCATTTTGGTACAAGTGTAGTTTCATGGGCTTCAAAGAAATAACCCATAGTAACTCCGTCTTCAACAAAAGCAAAGTATGTTGTAGCGACAAGAACCAAAAACCATCAAGAACCATAAACCATCTTCTGTGACAATAATTCAACCATAGCATTATCAAAGAATCATGTGTTTCACAAGAGAACCAAGCACATCGACACAAGGTTTCATTTCATAAGAGAGTTGGTGAACAACAAGGAAATTTGTTTGGAATTTTGCAGGTATGAAGATCAACTTGCATACATCTATATAAAACCATTGGCAAAGGACACGTTCCAGTATCTGTGTAGTTATCTTGGAATGACAAGTTTTGCATAGTGAACTCCGTCATGCACAGAGCATGTTTAAGCTCTGAAACATTTTGTAAATTTTGTTTTAAAAATCCTCATCTGCTCATAATTAAGGGGGAGTGTTGGAAATATTAATTACTTGCAGATCCATATCTGATCTCAGCCGACTCTGTCAAAGTCCGTATCGGTTTAGATCTTGTCGGTCACTCTGACAAGAGTGGAGAGTCCACGAATCGACAATCTAAACCATTCAAATTAATTTATGAAGCTAAGTTTGTAGGTAGATAGTTATTACAACCATTAATGGAAAGTCTGTAGATTCACATAGAAGCAATTTTCAGGTTTCCTATAAATAGTAGAAGAAGATTGTAAATGAAGTTAGAGAAAAGAACTCTAGGCGAGAAAATGAGAGAAAGAGAGAACTCTGAGCAGAGAGTGAAGTTGAAGCTCAAGCTTCTATGTGTGTGATTCTGTTGAAGAGCCAAAGCTTTGTAAAAAGGATCAGTCGGTGAGAGTTTGGATCGGCAAGTTTGTATTACCTTTTGTTATTTCGGGACAAGTTCTATATATATATGAAATAGTTTATGGTTGAATGCATGTTTATTTAGTCGCACATCTTTCGAGAGTTAACATTTGTAATTTCTTAAGTCTTTTAGATTAAGAAATATCATTCGTAAATTCTGACTAAAACCAAACCAGAGTAAGTAAGTCCAAGTAAAACAGTGGAGTAAAATCGACAAGTAGTCGGTTAAGTTCTGTCTAAGTGGTAAAACCTACAAGTTGTCGAAGTAAAACCTATGGGAAGAACCCACAAGTAAGAACTTGTCAAGGAAAAACAATCGAGTCTAATTGGTATACTTGTCTAGTCGGTTTCACCTGACAAGTAAAAAGAAAAACTGAAACTCAAGTTTAGTCGACTCGATTTTTGCTAATTACCGTAGTGAAAAGTGTTTTTCATATTCGTAAGTCTTTAGACCAGGAAATATAAAGTTGTTGTGTCGAAGTAAAAACTTGATCGCACATGAGTTGGTCGTAGTAAAAGCAGGTCGAAGCCAAAGTAAGCCCGAAGTAAAAGTGAATAGCGTGAAAAGTTAGTCGAGTAAATCGATGGCTATTTTTTCGAGAAGTTTATGGTTAGTCTTTAGATTAATTTTTGGTTAGTTTAGTGGTTAGTTTGTGGTTAGTCCTTAGGTTGGTTTTTATGTTAGGGTTTTCTTTCCATGTCAGCGTTGCCTTAGCAGCCTGCACTTTACCTTGTTATCCCTCGCCAGCCATTTTCTCCATACAGCTAGCAGTCACTCCCTCCATCTTCTTAACCCACACTAACCCCCGCTTCCTACAAACGGGTCTCCACACGCTCCCCTGGCAGATCGTTTATCCACCTCTGTGCCCTAGCAGCGACCACCATCTTCCTCGCAGCCCTTCCTATTTGCGCTACTCTCCTTCTCCTCTCTGCTACCTTCCTGTAGCCACCCTTTCCACAGCCATATTCAGTTGCGCATTCCCAAGCACCAACGCTCCTTTTTTCTCCCACAGTCTGTGACTCTGCTCCTCATCTATCCTCAAACCTTCACGTAACCTTCTTTGCGAGCCTGCTCCTTTCCATTCACGCTGACCTCGACTTATTCTCGTCGCGTACGACCTAGCTCCTCAGTAATGCGACCCGAAACTATTTCAGCACCCCGTCTATCCCATTGTGGACCCCTTCTGCATAGACCGGTGCTGGCCATTTTCGTTGCTTTCCTCATCCTCTCATCCCACACGCTCCACCTTTCTCCTTCACTGCTCCTCTCATTCCCTTAAACCTTCGTTTATCGCTGCCTTCACTCCCCGTCCCCATCACGCTGCCCCAACGAATTTTCCATGCCCACGTTCGCGCCTAGCCTCCATCGCAACCGGTCGATGCCTTCGCGCCTAGTCTCCATCGCAGTCTCTCCCAAGTGCGCCCGTTGGCCACCCCTCCATGCTACTGCATGCTGCAGCTCCCTCCATTGACCTTCGAGGCTACTCCCTTCACTGAGTCCGCGCCTTGTCGCAGAACAGGCTTCCCTTACCTCTGGCCACTTTGGGCCATCCGTTACCTCGGCCACTCCTCGAGTCTCCTCCGGATAGTGGCGAGTCGTCGTAACTCCTTTTTCCCACAGGTCTGCGTCAACCAAGTGGCTCACGATCGACTAAGCAACTTTCACCCTACGAAGGACTGCCCTAATAGTGGAAGTCTCCCATACATTTCTTGTTGTATATAGTCTCCCTTAGCCAACGCAAACTTAAGATGAAAGGGTAAGTTTTGTTGAAGATCGTGGATCACTGAAGCGTCGTCACGTTTCTGCATCTGCGCTTGTTTGTTTCCTAGCAACTACTATGATAATAATGCACGTAAGGATAACGCCGTTTTGCTGATTCGATTATTATATACATGCTTTGGATTATTGTTGGGAAATGATAAATTATTATCTTGGTTATGTGTATAGGCTTATATATGTTAGAATTTTGGAGTGGATTACCATCTATGTTTGTTTATCTACTAACTAGAATGAGACAAGTGTACTGTCCAGATTGATTCTATGGTGAGAATGAGACAAGTGTACTGTCCAGATTGATTAAATAAATGTGGTGCAAAATTAATAATTAATAATTTTAAAAAAATAAAAAATAATTTAATTAACATGTGATAAGTAGAGTCACTGATAGTTCTAAAAATGAAAATTAATCTTCAACTATTCCATTATTAGATACAACTACTAGCTTAACTCCCTCCATCGATTATTAGATACAACTATTAGCTTAACACAAATGTGTTTAGAACTATTAGCTTAACTTCAACTCTAATCAAAGTTATATTGGATAACTATTAGCTTAACTATTATATGCAACTATTATGTTAACTCCAATGATTTTACAACTATTAGCTTAACTACAACTTTAATTACTTACAGCTTAGTCCAAGTGCATTTGGCATCTAGGAGTCTAGCTAATGTGCAGTCATGTAAGAGTCAAACTCCAAATAAAATAGTTCGAACTCTTAATAAATTCCTTTGAAATCGTGTGATAACTGCACTTAGTGGCATGGTATTGTGCAACTCATGTGACACTCGAACTCCACCTACCAATTGGGATTCCACTTAATGTGCATAAGTCTTAGTTGAACTCCATTTGGAAGCTAGAAGTCACGATAACTCATAGCTCTTTTATTAACTACAATAGATTTATATTAGCTTAACTATTAGTTACAACTATTAGCTTAAATCCAATGATTCTACAACTATTAGCTTAACTTCAACTCTAATTACTTACAGCTTAGTCCAAGTGCATTTGGCATCTAGGAGTCTAGCTAATGTGCAGTGATGTAAGAGTCAAACTCCAAATAAAATAGTTCGAACTCTTAATAAATTCCTCTGAAATCGTGTGATAACTGCACTTAGTGGCATGGTATTGTGCAACTCATGTGACACTCGAACTCCACCTACCAATTGGGATTCCACTTAATGTGCATAAGTCTTAGTCGAACTCCATTTGGAAGCTAGAAGTCACGATAACTCATAGCTCTTTTATTAACTACAATAGATTTATATTAGCTTAACTATTAGTTACAACTATTAGCTTAAATCCAATGATTTTACAACTATTAGCTTAACTTCAACTCTAATTACTTACAACTTAGTCCAAGTGCATTTGGCATCTAGGAGTGTAGCTAATGTGTAGTCATGTAAGAGTCGAACTCCTAATAAATTCCTCTGTACTCATGTGATAACTACACTTAGTAGCATGGTATTGTGCAACTCATGTGACACTTGAACTCCACCTACCAACTGGGAGTTTAGTTAATGTGCATAAGGCTTAGTCAGGATAACTCAGAGCTCTTTTATTAACCACAATAGATTTATATTAACTTTTAAATTAACTATTAATCGTTCAAACTCTTTATAAACAATTATAAAAAATAAAAAATAGCTCATGTGATAACTGAACTTAATGGCATGGTTGTTGCTAGTGTGTAGTACATGTGACAGTTGAACTCCATCTAGCAGCTCGAAGTCGAGTTAATTAGTCAAACTGCATTTTATAGTTGGGAGTTGAAGTAAAGTGCAGTTTTTGTGATAGTATAATTCCTAATAAAATCCTCTGAACCCCTAATAAATTCCTCTTAACTCATGTGATAACTGCACTTAGTGGCATGGTAATGTGCAACTGATGTGACACTCGAACTCCACCTACCAATTAGGAGTCCAATTAATGTTCA
>LPNX011180649.1:614464-705093 GCA_001517045.1 Pseudotsuga menziesii | reverse complement strand
GTTGGAGTAGGGTCCCGCAGCTACAGAGGAAGCTGCTAGTTTAGCAGAAAGGTAAAGTTTTGGCGGAAAGAGGAGAAGGCAAGGCTACGACGCTGTAGCGCATTTCCAGCTGTAGAGCAGAGCTGGAAACATTGACTTTTGAGATAGAAAAGTCTATAAGGCAACGGTACCTGAGCGGCCGAGAGAAGAAAGCTCAACTACTGCATTGAAGGCAGCGGCGGAAGATAGGAGGGCTCAGCGACCCTCATAAAGAAGAAGGAGCAACGAGGATCAAGCATTAAAGACAAAGGCCAGAGAAAGAACAGGTGAAGCGGTGCATAGTACCCATGATCAGCGCCGGGAAGCATGGAAGACTGCAGAAAGCTGCAGTGTGACGGGAAGCGGCTACCTCAAGGACAGAAAGGACCGACTGTCATTAATTAGGGTATGGGTTTACTGTTGGGACAGGCCCACAGTGTTGTAAGGGCACGACCTTCTGGCTGCCTATAAAAGCTTGCATTTTGTATTGTAAAAGGGTTGGTTCAGAGGTTGATTCGTTAGTTGATTAGTTGAATACTTTTGAATTAGATTCAGGAGTCAGTCAGACAGACTGTGTTGTAACGATCCAGACACCTAGCTTGTCTGTGAGTCATTTGAGTCTGTATGTAACCATCCAGAGAGAGAACATAGAGGGAAGGATATATTGTAAGAAAGGCAGTATAGAGATAGAAAAAGGCCAGAGATCTAGAGGAGATCTCGCGCTGCATATGCAGTGCAACAGACTGTGCCAACTTCCCTCAAGATAGATAATAGAAGCACAGTTTGGTGGACGTAACTCCTATCCTGGGGGTGAACCACGTTAAATCCGCGCGTTATGTGTTGTATGAATGTGATTGCATTTGTTTACTGTTACTGGTTATTATGCTTATGATATTAGTTGCAGTCAATGAATGTATGTATTTCTCAGCTTACAGTAGTACTTTGGGATTAAAGTAAATGAAGTATTTCAGTAAGTTGCATAAAGGCTCCCTTATATTGTTTCTAAATGACTGTTTAATTGGAATATAACTTCCTAGGGGTCGAACTTCGCCCGTCGACACAGCCAAGGTTAGAGTGCAAGTCGTGGAGGTAGAATATCGCAGAGAGGCGATATCGCACCGGCAGAGAAGCTGCGGTGCGCAATACTGCGAGTTGAGTGTCTGGCGTTGAGAAGGGGTTGTTTGTCCTGCGGTGTGCAGCGATGCGATAAGGAAGGAGATATTGTGAAAAGGTAGAAGGAGTGAGACAAGGGAAGACCCTGTGCAGTGCGCGCGAAGGTAGAGAAGCTGCGGTGAGAAGGACTGCGCGACGGAGAGAGTGCGCAACGCACCCACCCAGTAGGAGATCCCGCAGCCTGAAGAGCTGCGTAGCACCAGTAGGACTGCCACAGAACCTGGTCCAAGACACTTGAGTCTTGGCCAACCCATTAGATTCACTTCGGGTGAGACTTCAGGCCGCTTTGCGGTCTGTCGCCAAAAGGGCCAATGGATTAGGGGTGTTGTTGACTGATTACAGTAAACCCGGGTCTGCCCATGCAATCAACACGACTCCCTAGCAACAAGAATTCAGTTTTACAGAATTTGTTTATAACAAATAACTGCAACATTTATGTCTTTTATATATCATACATTAGTTATAGATAAATTATTGTAATTATAAAATATATATTATTTTACTAGGACTTATTCAGTAACTATTAAACCCGAGAGTGACAATCTGAGTAGTATAAACAGAAAAACCTCTAGATAGAACCAGTATTTCAAGTTACGGCTTCGTCAGGAAGAAATTTCCTTGTATAAAATGAAAACAACATTTTTCTAAATTACAAGTCTATTTAAAACCTTATTAATAATGCCATGTTACAGCTTTGACAGGAATAAATTTCCTTGTATCTCTGTTTTTAATAAGAGGTCTATTTGTGCTTGGGAGTTTATAAATCATAGGTCTATTAATGCCAAAACCCTCAAACATCTCTATTAGGGGTTTGTAAGAAAACTGTTGTTTTCATTTTAAACAAGTAAGTATTCAACCTCAAACCTTGTTAAGCCTGTCGTGGCTCTCTCTCCTCATCTGTGCCGACACTAAACTCACAAGTGACTCTTCCTCCTGAATTCGCTTTACTGTGGGTTTTCTCTTTCTATTTTGTTGACAACGTAAATAATTTCGTGGCCGAAGAGCTGAGTGTCGTGGCTCTCTCTCCTCAACTGTGCCAACACTAGACTCAGAGATGGCTCTTCCTCTTGAATTCGTTGATACATGTAACAAGTGTCGTTGTCCCTAAGTCTTAATCTATTACCAACTTGTCAAAGCTCTGCATGGCTTACTGTGGTTTTTATTTGTCTGTTTTGTCGACAAGGTAAAGATTATCACTATTGACCCATCCTACCTAAACTACAAGCTCTTGGCCGACATAACTATTTATAATCTTTTCGAATAAAAATTGAAAACAGTTCAGGTTATTGACAGAGGCTCCATGACCTTTACATAAATCTTTTAGAAGTACTTTTGTTTAACACTGTAATATCTCGAATTTTGGTCCTAACACTTATAGGCATGAGCCTATTGATTATGTGTTGATGTATTTGTAACTTCGGAATGTATTCATTTGTATATTTCATATATTGTATTTGATTAGTCCCCGATGTTCCTATCTGGAGAATAAGTAATGTAACAAAGTCATGTAAAGTCAATGAGGTTAACCCTCCATTGTAATTCGGGGCAATAGTCCCCAAAATTGAGTTGAGGTTAATCCTCCTTCTTGGTCAGGGGGGCAAAGTCCCCACAGTTGAGGGGCACTAGGTTTATTAGACTCTCCTAGAGATGTTGGCCCTGGTAAGTAATTGTCAAGTCAAAAACTAGTATAAATAGAGAGTGAGACTCTCTATTTGTAACACACACACTCACTCAACTGGGGCGCATGAGTGAGAGAGGCAGTGCTGGCACAAGTGAGAGAGATCAACTGTCCGAGATCATCTTTATGTTTTTGGGTTTTACTTTTGCTATTGGTGCTCATTCTATCTCTGAGGAAGCTGCAGGGTTTTCTCCTTTATGGTTTCCCATAGGAAAATTCTTTGTCTCTCTTGTCTCTTGTGATTATTGATGTGCATGTTATTCTCTCAGATAAGATCCTAAGATCATATTGCTTAAATGATAAAAATCTAACATGGTATCAAAGCTAACATGAGAAGAATACACTATGTAGCTACAGAAGCTAGGGCTTCTTACTTTTTGGGTCTCTCTCCACAATCCATCAGCAAAAGGAGGCTAGGATGACTCTCCATTGAAGGACGCATATTTTTGTCGAAGAAGAATTTGATTCCGGGCATTTTTCAGTTTTTGTTGCGGGAAATTAGGGATTTTCATAGAAGTGGAATTTTTGAGTGAGCCCAGCATAGGATTTCTCTCCTCCTCAAAATCTAAATTTAGATACCAAGGTCGATATTTTGGGTTGGTTAAAACTCTGGGAAAGTCAAACCCTAATTTGACCGCGGGCCTAGAAAACCCTAATATGCTAAAATTGGTAGTTTTGGTACCTTCTCTATATCTGAGATTGAACAAGGATCAGGAGCCAAAATTTTCATAGGTTGAAGATAAAATCCTGATGTATCCTGTGTAAAAATTTCAGCCTCAGATTAGCTATATTCTGGGAGATATGATTCCTCCAACTGAGGGTGCCTCTTCTAGGATTAATCCATAAACATGACATCTAGGGAGAATTGCTATATCTCTGTCTACAAAGGTCCAAATGAAATTTCTCAAGATTTTCTAGATAGGGAATGGAATTTACTTTCTATGGTAAACTTTTCATACCCCGAAGGTGAAATAGTGACATGTGGAAGTTTGTACAAGTTCGTTATGCTGAACAGTCCTAAAATAAGTCACATTGGGAAAAATATCATAAGTCCCAATTGGTGAAACCAATTTTGATAAAACCTATGGTGTTGGAAAGATGAGAGATGAGGTTACCACAATACAAAATTTCAGACATAGAGGAGTATTACTTTCAGAGATACAATAGAAACAATATCAGGAATTTATGTAGAGGAAATTGAAAAACTGGGGCTTCCTATCCCGAAAGATTCCCTCCACTTTTTTCAGAAAAGGAGTACATTGGAAAAATCGCCTTGACGAGGCCCATCTTTCTATCCAATTAGATCTGAAATATTCAAAGTTTTGAAAATTAGGGTTTCTCTGACAAACCCTAGATCAGCCAGATCCGGAACGAGGACGGACACCTCAAATCGGTAAGATCTAATATTTTGCTATTTACATTTGAGGTTCTAATTTAGAAATGACTTATCACACCAGCTTGATGACAAGCTTGGTGAAGTTGAAAACTTTTGAGCATGGAAGTATAAGTTTTCACTAATTCTTGAAGAAAATGAATTGGACACCTACATAAGTGGAGAGGTTCTAGTTCTAGAGGGAGATGAAGCTAAATCCTTACATAAGAAGAACTTGGTCAAGGCCAAGAAGATCATTGCTGATTCTATCAAGGATCACCTTATACCACAAGTGTCTTCCCTAAAGACAGCTAAAAATATGTTTGATTCCTTGACCAAGCTATTTGAAGGGAAGAACATAAATAAAAAGATGAATTTGAGAAACCAGTTGAAGAATGTAAAGACCCAGAATGCATTGACCATATAGTCAAACTTTACAAGAGTCTCTCAAATCAAAGAACAACTTGAAGCATTGGATGAAGAAGTAGAGAATACAAAAATTGTGATAACCACCTTGAATGGACTCCCAGGCCCTCATGGGATTCATTCATTCGAGGAATGTGTTCCAGAAGGAAGTGATTACCTTCAACAGACTCTGGGAAGAGTGCACACAAGAATAACCTCGACTCATAATAAGAGAAGAGAAGATGGGAACAACTGAAGATCAAGCGCTCACGATTCAAAGAAGATCCCTCAAGCGATGACGAATATGAAGAACCGAATTTTTGAAGAACCTCTTATCCATATTAGCATTTGGATAAGAAATGATATTGTTATGAATGAAGAAGATGATGAAGCTGAAAGAAGGAGTCTACCCATGAAACAAATAAATATAAGTATTCAATTGTCATTTCATGATATTATTTTGTTATGCATTTGATTATATTCAATTGATGTGTTATGCATGATAGAATGTTTGCATTAATGACAGTATACTACTAATATGCATGTGATGGGTAAGTAGTCCATGGTGCTATACAACTCTCCATTTCTACTTATCTAGAATGAAACCTCTTTGCTGACATATTGGATTAGTGCATGATATCAATGATGTCATGGTAGAGATGGAAGGCATCTAGAAATTTTCCATGAGATATGGATGAATGTTGTATTGGCTAAAATAGTTGCATGATTATATATTTATGCATAAGAATTTGCCATTATGAATATTCCTTATGAAATGTTTCTAACCATACAACTGGTGCATATGACTTATAGGAAAGATCACGTACAATCGTCTAAAAGAAAAGAAGGATGAGACTTATTTCTAAATAATGAGTAATGACAGTTCGAGAAAAAAATCCAAGATGAAGAATGATATACTTTCGAAGAAAGAAGAGGTCTTAGACACAGTGCAGTTATGTGACACTGTTGAGTGACATCATTGATGCAGATCCTTCCAGACATGAAGAAGTAGCCAAGAAAAAAGGGAAGGAGAGTACCAGTTCAAGAAGAATGATGTCTAGGATGTGGTATCGAGACCTGAAGAGAAGTTCGTGGGATACAAGGCAAGATTCGTAGCACGAGGCTTCTCATAGAAAGAAGGCATATACTACAAAGAGACATTTGCAGCCACTCGAAGATAAGACGCATGCCAGGCATAATAATGTGTGCAAATGAAAGAAGGCCTTGTATGAGATCAGAAGACACCCATGGGATAACACATACATAAGGAGCTTGAATATCACATAGAGAGTGATGAAGATCTTAACCTTTTCTACAAGGTTGAAGATGAAAGCATATAGAGGATGACAAGCTCACAGATGGGTGCAAGAAGAACTTTTGAAAAGGTTCAAGATAGAGGATCTTGGTATCCAGTGACCCTAGATGAATACATAGAATATTAGTAGCAGAGGAAGCTACTTGTCACTCTAGTACAGAATGTTTCAATGCATAAAGTACGAAAGACAGAGGGAGTATGATGCTTTGCTTCAGAGGGAATGACTGCAGAATATCCTGAAGTTTGACATGATACAACGGGATGGAAAGTTTATTGATGGCTCTAGGCTTTACTGAGAGTAAAGCATTGCTTCAAGGTTGAATGCGGAAGACCAATGATGATCCTATTATATGTTGATGACTTGTTCCTGACAGAAAAGAGGAACTCAATAAAGTTGCAAGAAGGAGACTTGCTGTCGAGTTTGAGATGACAAAATTGGATATGATGCACTACTTTCTAGGAATGGAGGTGTGGAAGAATGCAGATGGAATCTCCCTGGGACAAGGGAAGTATCCAGTAGAGATCCTGAAGAGGTTCATGATGATTGACTGCAAGGCCATAACCACACCTATGGCATCGAACCTGAAGCGATTGAGTGATGCTTCATCACAGTCAGTTGATGCTACGATGAATCATCAGATGATTGGGTCCTTGATGTACCTGATGAATACGAGATCAGATATTTTCTTTGCTATGAACACATTGAGAAATGTTCACCTGATGGTTGCAAAGCATGTAGTGAGGTACCTAAAGAGTATAGTTGATTATGGGCTCCAGTATGAGGTGAATTAGAACATTAACCTGGAGGGTTATGTGGATTTGGATTGGGTAGGAAGTTCCATTGTGAGGAAGATCACTTCAGGGTGTTGCCTCAGTATGAGATCGGGTGTGATCTCTTTATTTAGTAGGAATCAGTCCTGCATGGTGCCAAGTATAGCCAAGAGAGGAGCAGTGAAGCTCCAGTTTGTGACCCGGATCGAGATCTCTTAAAAGAGGGAGTTATAGCATAGCCGATGAGATAGGTTGTTTGAGCATAAAATCCTGGTGAAGCTCGTAGGTGGCTTAGACGTAAATGGTCCTATAGGTTGTCCTCAGATGTAATCTATCCTGGCGAAGCTCGCAGGTTATCCTTGGACGTAATCGGCCCTGATGTGATTCTATGCTAGAAATGGCCAGAGTGAAGTTTGAGTACTTTAGGGAGAAGCTTGGTGTTCTCCAGATCGAGGTTCCCTCCAAGGGGAAGTGACGAGTTTGAGAGCCTTTCCGACATGGTGGAAGGCAGGGCCTCCCATGATCAGATGTAAGTGGAGAGCCCTTCTGACATGGTGATAGGATTGGTTCCTTCCATGGTCAGATGTAAGTGCAGGGCCTTTCCTCGAATGGTAGATGGTGTTTCCTACCATGCCATAGGATGTAAGTGCTGATCCCTTCTAACATGGTTGCGGGATGTGTTCCTCCCATGGTTATATGTAAGTGCAGAGCCATTTTGACATGGTTACATGATATGTTCCTCCCATGGTCAGATGTAAGTGCAGAGCCCTTCTGACATGGTTGCGTGATGTGTTCCTCCCATGGCCAGATATAAGTGCTGATCCTTTCCAACATGGTTGTGGGATGTGTTCCTCCCATGGTTGGATATAAGTGCTGATCCTTTCCAACATGGTCGTGGGATGTGTTCCTCCCATGGTTGGATATAAGTGTCGAGCCTTTTCGATATGGTTGCGAGATGTGTTCCTCCCATGATCGGATATAAGTGCTAGGCCATTCTGACATGGTTATAGGATGTGTTCCTCCCATGGTCAGATAGAAGTGCCGAGCCTTTCCAACATGGTTTCAGGATGTGTTCCTCCCATGGTTGGATATAAGTGTCGGGCCTTTCCAACATGGTTGCGGGATGTGTTCCTCCCATTGTTGGATATAAGTGTTGAGCCTTTCCGATATGGTTGCGGGATGTGTTCCTCCCATGATCGGATATAAGTGCTGGGCCATTCTGACATGGTTGAGGGATGTTTTCCTCCCATGGTCAGATGTGAGTGTTGGGACTTTTCGACATGGCTGCGGGATGTGGTCCTCCCATGGTCAGATGTGAGTGCTGGGCCTTTCTGACATGGTTGCGGGATGTGTTACTCCCATGGTCAGATATAAGTGCTGAAGAAGATGAAGACCTATGTGAAGGATAGGCCTACAACCAACATGAAAAAGGGTTGGCTTTGTAGAACTTCCCGTGACAAGTAGAATTGAGAGATAACACCATTTGATCAAGATAGCGGAAGCATCTTTAATGGTGATTTAGATTTGATGATGATCCAGTGATGGTCCAACTTTGATGATGATCCAGTGATGATCTATATTTGATGATGATCCAGTGATGATCTAGCTTTGATGATGACTCAGAGAAGAAGACTTGTGTTGATGAATTGTGTCAAGAGAATACCTTCCTAGTTAAGAGGAAGTGTTGATGTATTTGTAACTTCGGAATGTATTCACTTGAATATTTCATATATTATATTTGATTAGTCCCCAATGTTCCTATTGGGAGAATCATTAATGTAACAAAGTCATGTAAATTCAATGAGGTTAACCTTCCGTTGTAAGTCAGGGAAATAGTCCCCACAATTGAGTTGAGGTTAACCCTCCTTGTTGATCAGGGGGGAAAAGTCCCCATAGTTGAGGGGAACTAGGGTTATTAGACTCTCCTAGAGATGTCGGCCCTGGTAAGTAATTGTCAAGTCAGAAACTTGTATAAATAGAGAGTGAGACTCTTTATTTGTAACACACACACTCACTCAACAAGGACGCATGAGTGAGAGAGGAAGTGCTGGCACACGTGAGAGAGATCAACTGTCAAAGATCATATTTATGTTTTCAGGTTTTAATTTTTCTACTGGTGCTCATTCTATCTCTGAGGAAGTTGCGGGGTTTTCTCCTTTATGATTTCCCCGAGGAAAATTATTTGTGTATCTTGTCTCTTGTGATTATTGCTGTGCATGTTATTCTCTTAGATAAGATCCTAAGATCATATTACTTAAATGATAAAAATCTAACATGGTATTAGAGCTAATTTGAGAAGAAGACACTGTGCAGCTGTAGAAGCTAAGGATTCTTAATTTTTGGGTCTCTCTCCATAATCCATCAGCAAAAGGAGGCTAGGCTAACTCTCCATTAAAGGGTGCATCTTTTTGTCGAAGCAGAATTTGATCCGGGCATTTTTAGTTTTTGTTGTGGGAAATTAGGACTTTTCATAGAAGCAAAAATTTTGAGTGAACCCAGCATAGGATTGATCTTCTCCTCAAAATTGAAATTTAGAGACCAAGGTCGAGATTTTTGGTTAGGTAAAAATTCGGGAAAGTCAAACCCTAATTTGACCTAGGGCTTGAAAAACCCTAATATACTAACACTAGTAGTTTTGGTACATTCGCTATATCGTGAGATTGAAGAAGGATCAGGAGTCAAAAATTTCATAGGCCGATGATAAAATCTTGATGTACCTTATGTAAAAATTTCAGCCTCATATTCGCTATAGTATTGGAGATATGATTCCTCCAACTTAGGGTTCCAACCTCTTCCACGATTCATCCCTAAACATGACACCTAGGGAGAATTACTATATATTGAGATATGAAGGTCTAAATGAAATTTCACAAGATGTTCTAGATAGGGAATGTACTATAATTTCTGTGGTAAAAGTTTCATATCCCGAAGGTGAAACAGTGACACATGGAAGTCCATACAAGTTTGCTATGCTGAACAGTATTGAAATAAGTCAACTTGCGAAAACTCTCATAAGTCCCAATTGGTGAAACCAATTCTGATCAAACCTGTGGTGTTGGAAATAATACAGATGAAGTTATCTTGTTACAAAATTTCAGACACAGAGGAGTAATACTTTCTAATATACTGCATAAACAATTTTAGGAATTTATGTAGAGGAAATTGAAAAACTAGGGCTTCCTGTTCCATGAGCTTCCCTCCATTGTTTCCAGAAAAGGAGTACATTGGAAAGCTATCCTTGAAGAGGCCCATCTTTCTATCCAATCAGATATAATAGATTCCAATTTTTTAAAATTAGGGTTTTTCTGACAAACCCTAGATCAGCCAGATCCGGAACCAAGACAGACACCTCAAATCGATAAGATCTAATATTTTTCTATTTACATTTGAGGTTCTCATCATAAAATGGCTTAGCACACTAGATTGATGACAATATTGGTGAAGCTGAAAACTTCCGAGCATGGAAGTATAATTTTTCACTGATTCTTGAAGAAAATGAATTGGACACCTACATAAGTGGAGAGTTTCTAGTTCCAGAGGGAGATGAGGCTAAAGCCTTACACAAGAAGAACATGGTGAAGGCTAAGAAGATCATTGCTGATTCTATCAAGGATCACCTTATACCATAAGTGTCTTCCCTAAAGAAACCTAAAAATATGTTTGATTCCTTGACCAAGATATTTGAAGGGAAGAACATAAATCAAAAGATGACTTTGAGAAACCAGTTGAAGAATGTAAAGATCGAGAATGCAGAGACCATATAGTCAAAACTTTACAAGGGTCTCTCAAATCAAAGAACAACTTGAAGTAGTGGATGAAGAAGTAGAGAATACAAAAATCATAATAAACACCTTGAATGGCCTCCCAGGATCATGGGATTCATTCACTCGAGGAATGTGTGCTAGAAGGAAGTGATTACCTTCAACAGACTCTGGGAAGAGTGCACATAATAATAACCTTTACTCATAATAAGAGAAGAGAAGATGAGAACAACTGAAGATCAAGTGCTCACGATTCAAAGAAGATCCCTTAAGTGAGGAGGAATACGAAGAACTCAATTCTTGAAGAACCATTTATCCATATTAGAATTTGGATAAGAAATGATGTTGTTATGAATGAAGAAGATGATGAAGCTGAGAGAAGGAGTCTACCCACGAAACAAATAAAGATAAGTATTCAAGATTCATGTGCAATAATTAAACGAGACACCGTATTGATATTTCAGGATAGTAACATCCAAGGACAACAACCAGTTAGTGTTGGACATAATTGTTGAAACAAAAAGATATCGATCAATGCCATCCCGTCTTCTGGTGACGATGACTCTCTACAAAATGTCAGTCAAAGCTATGTTTTGTGCAGCCAACCGAAGAACATGGACTTCGATCAAGAAGACAATTCTACACCAATGAATGATCACGAAATAATTCGAAACCGAATTATGATCAATATCCCAAGTGGAGATGCACAAAGGTCTCAAAGGTCTTACTCATCCTATTTGTAAGCAAGTTGCATTTTCTGATGTTACCATAAGATGTGACATAATATTTAACAATGACATTTTCTCTTTTTGGAATAATAGCACCGAGACTCATCGAGGACACAACAATCAAACCCCAAATCATCTCAACGATATGCGGGCAACCAACCTTCAAAATAATTTTCATGATGAAATCCATATGGGTCACGTTTCAGGAAATGGTACTCCACAAAGACAAGTCAATAATATACAACGTCGCAACAATAGAGGAGAGAGTTCATGTTGGAATGTCTCATCTCACTCTGCATTGAATGATAACGTCCATGCTCAAAATCATGGTTTAAATATACACACATCAAGAAATATGGTTGAGTTTTTCCAGTAAATGTCCTCTTCCCATCGAGCATTTTGTGCCCAACTTGATAAATTGTTGATTGTACAAATGTGTAGTGTTTGTCATCAATCATACCCTAGAATGAATGTTTTCAGACGAGATGAAGGAACTATTTGTGTGAGATGTAGGAAAGAGCGTGATATCCATCGTTTATCTTAGGATAACAACATGAATCCTGGAAAACAATCGAGTCCCATTTTATCAGTTTTGACATAGGTTGAAGAAATTTTAATAGCACGAGTGAATCCAATACTATAGGTCACACATGCATGGGGAGGCCAATATAAATACAGTGGCCATACAATTAGCTTCCCACAGGATATCGTTTCAATTGTTAAGACTCTTCCTTGTTGAATAGAAGACCTAGACATGTTAATTGTCAGAAGAAAAGGGCCTCCATCCAAGCACTATGATTGCATTGTTAGTAGGTCACGAGTCATTCATGCATTGCATTACAAAATACAAATGGAAAAATATTACCGATATGTTGAAATTGATAAAGAATCAGTTGTATGTCTCCCGGACCATCCAACAGATGTCTCCTCTAAATTGCTTTATATCAACTCCAACATAGCTGAATCAGAAGAGATTGATGTAGACATTGATTTATTTGGAACGCATCACCTCGAAACTCATCCTTCATCTTTTATAGCTAGAATTCCAAATGCACAAAGAGAAATAGAAGAGATACAGAACTTTGTTAATAAAGAATCTAATTTGTCAGATTTAGAGATGAAATGGCTAGAGATTGGTTTGACTCCAATAAATGAATACAACACAAAAGGTTTGTTTGACATGGAATTTCCAACATTATTTCCCACGAGCATTGTTGATTGGTTGGAACCACGTTTGAATACTGTCCTCTTACATGAATATGCTTTGCACCTACTTAAATATTGTGATCAAAGGTTTGGAAATCATCTAAGGTTTCGGTATTTTGTATTGAACATGATAATGAGACACTAAAGTCAAGGAAAAATTACTGTGTTCGTGAATAAAAAAATTGAAGATGGCATACCTACAACAATTGAAGATTTATGTAAGGAGCTCATTGAATTCCCAGACACCAAGTTAGCTAAACGATTTATGCATTTCAGTTCATGTCTTCAAAGAAAAAAGGCATACTGGAACATATATTGAAGTGAGCTTACTAACATGATATCACATATTGGTTTCCCAACTTTGTTTTTCACTCTGACTACAGCTGATACCAAGTGGCCAGACCTACATATATTTATGCCCAATTCTGCACTTGTATCCGCACAAAGCAGAAATAAATGGAGAATTGATAATGTTATAAACTATCCACATATTGTTTCAAAGTATATGCATGAACGTTTCAGTATTTTCCATGAATAAATCATTGTGAAATACCTTCATGCTAAAGACTACTAGTACAGGTACATCATTTCCTTATTCTATTTTTTAACCTAATATTATTAATACATTATGAGTTTCATAGGTATTGAACTCATCTTCTAAAAAATTTAAAGTTCAAATTTTGTTGCATGCTAATATTATTAATACATGATGAGTTTCATAGGTATGAATGTAAACATAGGGATCAACACATATCCATGGATTCCTGTGGTTAGAAGGTGCACCAGACATGGAACAACTTGATTGGAAAGACACAATAAGAGTTGATGCAGCAAGACGATACTTTGACAATTATGTAACAACATGGAATCCTCGTGATGCTCACCATAGGAATATATCTATTCATCGACCTCTACAGGATGATCCTTTCTTATTGGATACCAGTGAAATATTCAATACAAATCCCCTTGATGATTATGAGCAACTAGCGAATCGAGTGCAACAACAAACAAGATGCAGTGTTCATTCTTGTTTACAGAAAAAAGGTTCCTCCTACATGTGCCGATACAATGCACCATGGGAACTTCAAAGACCAGTCGACAATATTTGTTAATGACAAAGGACAGAAAAAATATGAACCTTCTCGCAACGATGACAGACTAAATGTTCATAACATTCCTCTTCTTTCAATAGGGCGTGACAGTGTTGATTTCCAGCCAGTTCTTTCACGTCATGCAGTTTTGAAATACATTGCAAAGTATGCTTCAAAAGCTGAGAGAAGATTAGAAAGCTATCAAGACATGTTGAAAAGAATTTCCCATGTCGTTGACTCTGAAATTACCTCTATGTGTGCATATAAAAAATATCTAGCTGAAACAATTGTGGAAAGAAATATAGGAGCACATGAAATGTGTCATATGTTGTTAAACCTTCCTCTTGTTATTTCTAGCCGTAGCTTTTTTTCAGTTAATGTTGGCAGAAAAATATTCAAAATAGTTTCTTTTGACTCAGATAACAAAAAATTCCCAACAAGCTCTGGGTTTTTAGAACTATACCAAAAGAGACCTCCATTTATGGAGCACCTATCCTTGATTGAAACTGCACGATCCTGGTCTTTTAGTGGACGACGTAAGAAAGAACTGAACTATGGAAGCCAATAGATACACCTGTGATAGTTCGTGTATGGGCACGATTCTGTGAGGTTCCTAAAAGCAATTCAGATTCCTTTGAGTCATTTTGCCTCAGTGAATTACTTCTTTATAAACCGTTCAGAAACATTCACATTGATATTGCCGTCGGCACATAAATTATTATTCACAATTGGAGGAGCCTTAGATAACAAGCTTGGAATGTCAATAGGATACCTTTGGCATGAGATACCATTGAAGAAGATGATGATACACATCAAGATGAAATGATTCATGACAATGACATGGATGAGTGGGAGATGTTATCCTGTCTTGTTCCTCCCAATACTGTTCAAGTTTCAGACATTGAGACTCTTGGTCGCAAAGACTTTGACTTGATCCATGTGTGAAATAGTACTACAGGTTCAAATAGCAAATTAGAAGACCCAACAGATTTCATAAAAAATGCATGTTCAAGAGGATCCATACCAGATCTCTCACATTCTAGGTCGGCTTCTCCATCCTCATTTTGTAATAAGCAACGTCTTTGTTTTGAAACTGATATGGAACATTTCCATGAAGGGCCAAATGCAGACCCATTCAAGATGATACTTCATGGAACTACAGGAACACAAAAGTCTTACCTTATACATTGTATCTCACAAGTATTTTCAATGCATTCAAGAAATGGAAAAATCCCTCTACTATTGCTAGCACCTACAGGAGTAGCTGTGTTCAACATAGGCGCTAAAAGTATTCACTCAGCCCTTAGGATTCCTATTAAAGACTTCAAATATTTACACAATTAGTCACTTTCTTTATTCCAAGAAGAACTGTGATATGTTACACACATTTTAATTGATGAAATGAGTTTCATTGTGCCAAGGTTGTTCATAAAAATTGATTCACATCTACGTGAAGCATTTCCAGAAAAAAAGTTAGTTCCATTTGGTGGAAGATCATTGATTCTTGTTGGAGATCTTGGGAAGTTTCCTCCTATCAAAGATAAACCATTGTACGTAGGAAACACGGCTAGCATGGTTTTATGGAAATATTTCAGAAAGGTTGTTACATTGGACACAATATTTCGTCAACAAGGGACATATCCAAATCAAGTCAATTTTAAAAGGTTGCTAACAAACATAAGAAATGAAACACCAACAGTGGATGATTGGAATATTTTAATGTCACGAATAGATGCAAATATGGACTCTATTGAAACTAATACTTTCAATTCAGAAATTCATTTGTTCCCAACGAACACCTTGGTAAATGTACATAATAGATGTATGTTAAAATCACTTGGAATTCCTATAGAACGATGTATTGCTGAACATACGAAGAACATATATTTTAATGATGCTGATGATGAGAAAATTCAATAGGAAGTCCTTTTATGTCTTGGTGAATGAGGCATGTTGACGTGTAACTTGTGGGTGGAAGCAGGGTTAGTAAATGGAGCACATGGGACAGTTCAAAACATAATTTTCTCAGAAGTATCTAAACCACCACAACTACCAATGTATGCTACAGTCTCTTTTGATGATTACATTGGCTTACCATGATATCCAAATATTGTACCAATATCACCTGTTTATAGAGGAAATGGCAAGCAGATCCCAATGTGTATGGCTTGGGCTCTCACCATACACAAATCACAAGGTTTGGCTTTACAAAGGGAAACCATCGATATCGGTAATGCAGAGAGGAAAGATTTAACTTTCACAGCAATTTCAAGAGTCAAATCTATCGTTGGTTTATAGATATCTCTGCCCTTTACATTTGAAAGGTAATTAAAGATGACCAAAAGTGCATATGCTACAATCAGGAAGAAAGAAGAACAACGGTTGCGATCCATTTCAACTTAAACATCACAACTATAAGATTATTAGGAAACTTGATTGTTTATTGTATATACAGATATATTTGTACATGTTTTTGTTTATATTCCCATAGGCGTATATATCTTATAATTTGGGGTTTGGACTTGTTATTATTTTCATTGAATGCAAGAAGTATAGATTGCAAGAGAGCAAACCACACTCAAAACACAATAGGTTTAATCTCTATTTATTCATTGTCTCTTTATACAACTGTCCACAAGTTTTTTTCTATATGTTAACCTACACTATTTCAATATGTTCAAATAAAATTCCATTTCTAAGCATTTGTTAACCTATATTACGATAGAAAAAAATAGTGCCAACCATTTTGTTAATTGCTAATTTATTTGGATTTTTGTTCTTCCTAATATTTCTTTATGTGTTTAAAGATTTATTTAGTTATCTTTTTTTTCATAATATCCTCACAAGCAAATGTATTTTTTTAAATTCAGTTATATCAATTAAATGTGAATGTAATGATAAAATGTTCTACATAAATATTATTGAATGATAGGGTAGCATATGACATGACAATGATTTGAATTTATATATCAATGAGCATGCATGTTACCATTTTATTTGTTATGCAACTTACATTTTGTTATTTTGTATAATTTATTTATTATTGATATGTTTGAGTTTTATTAATTATGTCACATTTCCTCCGTTGTTGTTGATTGTATTATTTAGTTATCATGATGTTTGAATTCATGAAACCATATATGTTTTTATTTTTCAGATCTTTTCCTAATATCCAAATTAAAATGGATGTTAATAAAATCAATCATCGTCCAACAATGTGCATCAAACACCTTATAGATGAACCAAGGTTGAGACGTCGATTTCAAATCAATGTTCTACATTGTGGAAGAGGAAACCTTTCCAAGCGAGAAATTCAAAGGAGATAGGAAAGAAATTCAACATTACTGATACACAAAAAATATTTATTTATGGTTTTTGTACATATGGACAAAGGTCATCATGTTTTCATTTGGTATATGACAAGCTAGAGGATGCAATAAAATATGAGCCTAACCATAGATTGCTGAAGAACAGAATTCATGATTTTGGTACAAATAAAAAAAAAGGTACTGATAAAAGAGCAAAGAAAATTTGTGGTGTCATGCCAAGAAAAAAATAAGAGTTTTGAGCCTGGGGTTTTCATCCTCTATATAGGGAAAAATAGTTTCAAACTACATTTTGTTTGTTTTTGCATCATTGTATTTATTTCATTGTATCGTTACATGTAGTTATGTAAATGTCTTAAACATATTTTATAAGTTTGAATCCATTTTTGGAATTTTGATTTGTTCATAAATAAACCATTCTCAACCTGTACCTTGTTTGTAAGTAGTTTAAATAGATTTCTGTGTTAATTCAAAGAAATTATTTTTAAAAATTCTTATTATTATCTTCACAATAACTATGTATTTTTAATGTTTTTGTTTAGTTATTTGAAAATGGATCCTAGCATTTGGAGTTTACTGCCACTCGAGTTTCTAGAGATGATTCTCCTGTGGGTGCCATTTTCAACATTGGTTCGCTTTCAATCAATCTCTAAACATTGTGAAGAGATTTTTGTCCAGGCTAAATTTTGTTAGTGCTTGGAAAAAGAACAATATAACAGAAACCAAGATTTTAATTGAACTATTGGGATAGTATCAAAACCATTTTGTATATAAGTTTATCAATCGTATAGGACACACATCTTTGTTGCATGTCCCTTATCCAGAGTATAGATATACGATTGAATGTACAGTTGGTTCAATCATTTTGCTCTCAAATATTGTTTTCTACCAGGGCATCAGGATTATTACATTGTAAATCCATTCATAAAGCGTTTCTCAAATATAGGAATTATTGATATAGGAGTAGATGGTTTCTTTTCTCTGATAGGAAACACTGGTCAACATAAACATGGATGGATACTTGTATGTCATAAGCGCATTGAATATGGTCCTAAATTTTTTATCTGCAGCAATATCCAAAGAGTTTGGAGAGAAACAATTGGTGCTGATGGTGAACCTGCTACTCCTAAATATGTTGTTTTTTTTAAGGAAAAGTTTATTGGTTGCATGTGAAAATAACTTATGAAGAAGATGCCTTGTATGTGTATAGAATGTACTCACTGAACATTGAATTGAATAAATGGGGTGTGCATTCAATCTACAAAGGATGTAGGAAATGATCTATGTGTCTCACTTTACAGTGCAACCAATTGATATGTCTTGTGGATGATGGTTTTGCAAGTATATGGTGCATATATAAAATTCAGGATTTCAAACGTGGTCAACATCGCGTTCAACAAATAGATAGTCATTTTGAGGATGGTAGAGGGTTAAAATGGACCCTTTTACAAGGTATGACAAGAAATATAAATACACATTGTTGAGGCTATCTACCATTCCAAGCAATTGGAAGTTCTATCTTGATGTGCAAGAATGCTGAAATTCCATTCATATACTATGATTTGGAAGCTTGCAGTGTTACTCAATTAGTAGTTAATGAAATATCAACATTTGCAAATCATCGTCTACTTATGCCAACAAACAATCAATGTAGTAACATTATCATGTATAATAATTTCTTTCCTCTTACTCCAAGCATGATTTTATTCAATGATCTTATCCCATTCCCTCTGACATTCTTTCAGTCCTTGCAGGATTTTGACATGTAATCTAATAGGTATAAGTGCATTTGTAAACAGAACTATTTTTTAGATTTTGCATAATGTGCAAATTTTGGTATGCTTTGGATTTAAATAAAACATGGCTTAAGCACATGAAACTTTTTAGAAAGGAATTCATTAGGCATACGAAATTTTTGGAGTAGCTATGTTTTGACTCTTTGCATCAAATCAATATTTTGATTAGTTTTGATCTAAAAAAACAATTTCTTTACTGTATAATATCAAAATTTATTGGCTATATCAAAAATTTAATACAAACAATATTTTACATCTTTTAAATAGTACAACTAATATTACCTATCTTGGCTTCACATAATAAAACTATTTCACCAATTGTGTTTATAGTTACACTAATATATCCTCTCGTCCTGCTATGTTAATAAAATTAATGGATAATATGTTGTACTGAACATATATTAAGGAAATACAATTTTCCACATTTTCATTATTGTAGTTAATTGGCTATATCAAAAATTTAATGCAAACAATACTTTACATCTTTTAAATAGTACAACTAATATTACGTATCTTGGGTTCACATAATAAAACTATTTCATCAATTGTGTTGATAGTTACACTAATATATCCTCTCATGTCGTGCTATATTAATAAAATGAATCGATAAATGTTGTATTGAACATATATTAATTAATGATTGTGGTTAAAATGTAAACATTCCAATTAAACCAAGAATCTACAATGCATTATTAACACATGAATAAACAAAGCATTCTATTTGAACTCACTATTAGTACAAACAATGCAGATTATAGAACAATTTTTTCCAGTTGAAACAACAAAGATATTCCATATTTGGTCCACAATTGACATTCATGCCTTATTTAAATGAAAACAACATAATTTACGATCATGTACTTTATGATAACTTTCTATACTTACTTGACCTAATGTTGAAGGTTTTTTAAGAACTGTATATTCAATTGTCAATGCAATATTTCACTTGCTCAAATAACAACTTAATTAATCTATGTAATTGTTGCAATTAAAATCCCGGATTTAAAATTTTAACAAACTATACATACATTCATTTACATTATATTCATGAATCCAATGGTTATTATTATATTGAAATTGTGACTATTTCTATTCGTTTAACAATTTATTAGATATTGTTTCATAAACATTCTGAATCACAAAATATATGGAACTCGGTTTGCTTGTAAAATGATTCAATTTCACATTAAACACATATCAATTAAACAACTGTTGCAATATTATAGTCTACAAAAAAAAATTCAGCAACATATTAACTATTTATTAAAATAATGGTAATGTTGCAAGCTAACGTTTCAATTGGCAATATAATATTGCATTTGCTTAAATAACAATTTAATTAATCTATGCACTTGTTGCAATTAAAATCCTAGATTTCAAACTTTAAAAATCCATACATTCATTTACATTATATCCATGAATGTAATTCTCGACAACATATTAACTATTTATTAAAATAATGGTAATGTTGCAACGTGACATTTCCAAGGAATACTATCAAATTGCCACAATCCCACATGCTTACATGATGTTATTATAATTATCATGCTTGTTTCGGTAATTATTTATGTATAATTGCAATAAATTACATTCGACCATACAACCATACTGAATCGTAACCATTCAGGTATGTCACAGAACAACATTGACCGTCATGAACATTGCATCTCGACATAACCTTTTATAAATGTGATGATGTGAAAAAGGACATTAAGGAATGGATGAATATTGTAATCCATCTAACCCCTTGATGTATGTTTAAAAGAAACAACACCATTTTAAAAAAATAACTAAACCCAATCCTTCCAAAACCTTGCAACTAACCTCATAATTCGACATTATTGATGAAATAACACATACAAAGAAACACCGCCATTTGATAAAAATAACTAAACCCAATCCTTCCAAAACTTTGCAACTAAACAACTATATTCGACATAATTTATGAAATAACACATACATAGTACAACATAACCACAAACGAATGTCACAAGATACCATAAGCACCAATGAACATCATAATCTAAGATAACCCTTCAATCATTTCAGAATAATGCAAACTAAAATAAGAAAATAACAAGGAATGTAGCAAACATAACTAAACCCAATATCTCCAAAACCTTATTTTATAAACATACCATATTGCAACATGACCATCAATCAAGGTCGCCATCCAAAATGAGGCTTAAAAAATTTCATAACGTAACATAACCATAATGCATGTCAAAGTGCAACAAAACCAATGAAAATGAATCTAATAATCTCAGAAATTCAATAAACAAACATAACCATGAAAAAATTTCACAATGGAAATTGGACCTTCATGAATGTCGTAACAAAAGATAAAAACTTGATGTATGTTTTTTACAAGCTGAACAACACTTAGTTTATAAACATATCATAATGCAGCATGACCATCCATGAAAGTAGCGATCCAAAATGAGCCTTCACACATTTCATAACGTAGTGTACCCATAATGCATGCCAAAGTACAACAAAACCAATCTAAATGAATCTAATAATCTTGCAAATCTAATTAACGAACATAACCATAATTCAACATAACCATGAAAAACTTTCATGGTGCAAATTGGACCTTCATGAATGTCATAACAAAAGATAAAACTTGGTGTATGTTGAAATTCAACAAAAAACATTGCAAGCATAAGTTAACCAAACTATTACAAAACCTTACAACCACCGAAATTCAGAAACAATGTGAACCATAATACAACAAACCCATGCACAAATTGCACATTCCAATATAAAACTTCATCAATTTGACAATGCAAAGAGAAAACAAGAGCTTATGAAAAATAACTAAACCCAATTCTTGCAAATCCTTATAACGAATGTCATAATTAAAAAAGGTAATTTATAAACATAACCATAATGCAACATGACCATCGATAAAAGTCACCATCCAATATAAGCCTTCAAAAATGTTGTTATGGAACATATCCTTTCATGTGAATGACATAATCCAATAAAACCATTCCAAATATTATATCATAATCCAACAAAAACAATTAATTAACATAACCATAATGCAAGATAATACTTAATGTATGTCGAAATACAACATGAAAACCATTGCATACATAGGTAAAACCAACTATTAAAAAACCTTACAATCCAACAAAATACATGAACAGACATGTAACCGTAATACACCACACGTATGGAAAAATTACACAATCCAATATAACCCTAACCCTAGATGAATATATTAACCTAACAGAACCCTTCACTTATGGGAGGCTGGAAAAAAACCATTCAGAGTATAACTAGACCCACCTGCTACAAATCAATTTTATGACTCACATAATGTAACAGAAATCATGCAACCAACATTGAGATATTGCAACATGACCGTGGAGCAATGTCATAATTCAACTTAATGCTCACACACCATGATAATCCAACCTAGCACTTGATAAATTAAATAAATATTATACTTTTTAAATTACTTTTAATGTTTTATTGCAAGCAATCACATTAATGAACATAACAATAATACAATATATTAATAGAGAAATGGCGCAATCGAACATATAACTCTAAATGAACATTGTCATCCAGCATAACCCTTCATTTATGTCAAAACTGAAAAAACAATTGAAAATATGACTACACCTAGAATCATTGTGCAACATTACAATGAGTTACATAATGTGACAAAACCCATTATGGAACAATTTCATAATACAACATGACAATTAGACAACTTTTGCACAATTACAATTTAATAAAACCTTTCAACAACATAATAAATTTTCATTAAAAATGCTAACGTTGTGGTGTGGCATTTCCAAGGATGATTTTCATAACCCTTTGTCAACCTCCTACATACTATTTGACTGTTTGCATTCCCCAATATATTTGTCACATTATGAAATTAAACAAAGGCTATTTGTCACAGTATTTGCAAGGATTTGATGTCACATCTTTATATGTTTTGCGACACAATACATATTATAGAGAAAAACGTTGGTTGTGTCGCATTGTGAGGTTGACCATCTACATTCTAATAATAATGAACATATCTTCACTTGGTACATCAATAATATGGTATGGAACGTTATGGCTAGGTTACATTATGAATTTTGATGATATAAGTTATTAAGTTTTTTTATAACATGTGAATTAAATACCTTCTTCTTAATTAGCATATTGTAATACAATATAATAATTAAAAATTTATTTTTCATAAAAATAATGTGGTTATTTTATTATTACTTGATTTAATTTAATAATATATTTTATTAGCTTCACATCAATATTTTAACTAATAACCATATTTTGACAATAAAATAAAATAATATAATATAGTAGTATTTAAATTATTATCATTAAACTTAAATAATATTATTATTTAATTACACTTAACTATTATTACTGTTATTTTATTAACATCTAAAATAATATATATTATAATTAATATTATTACTATGTAATAAAACATTAATTATACTTAACTAACCATTATTATTACTATTTTCTTATCATATAAAATATTATAATATATTTTAATCAATATTAAAAACATAATTATTTCATAAATGGTTTCTTAATATTAATTACACTAAACTAATCATTATTATTATTTTATTATCATAAAAAATATTATAATATTTTATAATAAACAAGCAAAACATTTTTACTACATGAATTGTTTCTTAATATTAATAAATATCTTCAAACTATATTCTTAATATTAATAAATATCTTCAAACTATATGATTTTTTTTAGCACCTTGCTCATCGACACGACCTGAGAGTTCTCCTTAATCCAATTCTCAAAGCCACATTGTTATTTTGCTTACGAGTTGGATTACATCTGCCTCTCCCTCACGCTCTCCCTCTTGCTCATGTTCACGTTCAAAACTACTCTTTGGTTAAGCACGAAGCTATAGCGGAGGTCCAGGTACTTATAGTGTATTAGGATAGATGAATTGAGCTTTTGGTGGAGACCTGTGCGTGGAAAAACATGTGCGGAGACCTACGTGTAGAGAAGTTGTACGAGACATGTATGTGGAGACATTGAGACTTCATCTCTCTACGACCTCGAATTCACTCGTCTACATAGTTTTCAAAGTTGAAAGTTGTGGCAGTTGTTTATGTGGTCGACACAAATTTTGAATCTGTGCTATTGAATGTGGAGGATGGGTACTGCCTTGATGAAGCCGTCGCATTGTGACTGAAGACCGTTGCTAAGAACTATTGTTGCAAACCCCAAGACTGTGTGAGTTGCTTGGAGACTGTCATCGTGCAGAAGATGAAGAGCCACCACAACCAGTCGACGAAGAGCCATTTGGAAGATTCAATTCATTAGATCGGTGTCCAACAACTAGAGTCATCTTTATAGCTCCGCTAATCGATACGCTACCTGTGCCCTCCTCGCCACTTTCTTTCATTTTAAAATGTCTACAATGTGCAAAGTATGTTTGCTAACGGGTGGAAGATTTGATCACGGTGGGAAACACACCACTGGGAGAATCGATCTCAGAGATCCTCTAAATTATGTCAACAAGTGCATGCATGAAAATTAGGGTTTCAGTTCAACCACTTGGACGCAGTTACCGGTGAAAATTCCATTTGGCATAGGTGCACTCTTTCACCCACATTGTAATTTTGTTGGTTGTGTGTTGATCCAAATCAATGCATGGTGAAGGAGCTCTATTTCAGTGCATACAAGGGACGTCGTGAGTCAGTAGACCCGGGACCTGAGTCAAGCGTTGATCTCTCTCCCAAAATCTTATAGGGTTACGTGTGCACTCTTCACTCCTGCGTGAGTTCTCACAACTCACAGTGAATGCATTATTATCGCTGCTTTGAATTCCTGGACGTGCTACTATTTGCGTTGAAGCCTAGTTGAGTAATCGCAGCGCTGGTATTTTTTGAAAACTGTATTTTTGTAGACTGTGTATCAAGTTGAAAACTGGTGCAGTGTTGAAGTAATCTATTCCCCCCACGAGAGTTGCGACTGCAGGAGTGAATGAGTGGAAGCGTTGGAGTAATCTCTGTACATTAGAGCTGAGATCGCCTTCTCTTTGCATACTTGAGTTACTTGGATACCAATGACTCTTTGCATACTTGAGTTACTGGGATACCAATGACAGTGTTGACATGGAGCATAGGTTTTTTTAATGAACCACGAGAGTTAGGGAGCATTGGAGTAATCTCACCTCCTAGGGATATATCACCCTCCCAGGGATAAGAGTGAAGCGATTCGCCACGAGAGTCAGGGAGCATTGGAGTAATCTCACTTTCTAGGGATAATTCTCCGTGGGTGGGAGTATTGGGTAGTCTAGCCTTCTAGCCTTGTCACAAGGGGTTAAACAAATAACTTTACTTTTGATAGTTTTGAATTTGTAACTTTCTTAGAAATAACAAAATAACACATACTCTTAACTATTAAGCCCACTCACGTGTTCTGTTGTGTTCTGTTAACGTAAAACATTGTTATTAGTACATTAAAAAATACTGCCTGGCTCTGCTTGAGCTGGGTCCTTTGAAGGAGAGGATATCTTATCATCCACAGTGAAGGATCCTTTGAAGGAGAGGATATCTTATTATCCACAGTGAAGGAATTGGCAAGCGTTGTTAAAATAGTTCCCTTCGCATGGCATGCTACACCAAGTTATGAAGTACTGTGAACCTTGAAAATGCTATCATCCACAGTGAAGGAATTGACAAGCTTTGTTAAAATAGCTCCCTTTGCATGGCATGCTACACCAAGTTATGAAGTACTGCGAACCTTGAAAATGCTGCGAAGATCCAGAGTATTGGACTGTTGGACTACCTCCAATGTTATTTATTGCAACATTGAAACTTTTTGCATCATATTTTATGAAGCTGCGTATCAACTTCTTGATACATCATATCTCTGCATGAAAGGAATTTGAAGGAGCTGTGTGAACAGCCACGTGGATACATTTTGCTTGAGCACAACTACTTACTAAGCTGCATTGAGCATATTCTTTGCATCTATATCATGTTTGCTTCTGGAAACGACCAGCCAACCATGCATAAGATAAATTGAGGAAAGTTTTTGGTGGATTTGACTAGTTAAGCAATTGAATGTTGAAAATCATAGAGAGAGCATCACCAATCATCAAAAGACTCGGTATCAATTCAAACTAAATTAAGATGTTTGTAAGTGGGTGCATTCTCTATTGAGACGGAGACGGACACCCTCATTTTCTGAGTTTGTAAATGTTGAGTCTTGTTACTAAAAAGTAGAGTTGTAAGAAGCTCTTCTCTATTTGTGAGTTTTCAGTCACAGTTTTCAATGACTAAAATGAATGGATTTGTATAGTTACTAAACATTATACTTTTTTCTTTTGTCGACAACAATGTTATGGTTGATAAGATCACCCTCATTCATATTCAGAACAGTGTTCAAGATTAAAATGACACACTTGAGTTCCTACAACTTGAGTTGTAGCTTCAAGAAGAAGAAACACATTCTAAACTTGTTCATGTTTAGATCAATCCTCTCTATGATCCAGTTCAACAACATACACATAATGTCACCACTTTAGAATCAGATAAGATGAAGACATTCATATAGAGGTTCTACTTGTTCCTTCCAAGCTCATCATCAGACCATAGGAAGAGATTAGCCATAATAAACAAGATTGTCCTTGGTATGATAAGGAAGTGACAATTCAAATTCCTAATTTCTCCAAGCCTTTCTAGTTTCAAAGTGTTGAATTCCTCCATGAGAGTTCATCTTCATTCACATCAGTTTAGAGTTTGACATGCCAACACTGTGATCAAGTTGGCCACATGAAAGATCAATGTTTTGATCTTCATCCTTGCAAGCATTGTGGAAAGCACACCTGTTCATTAGACAGATACTTCATTATGAAGAAACCTGCAAAAGGGAAGATTCACTATGGGTGGATATCTTCTTGGAAATGGTCGTCAACAACCAAGAAGATATATATGTCATACCAGAGAGTTCATTCACGAGTATTGACACATCTTACAGTTGAGAGATCTTCTTCTCCTCACATTGTTCCTGACAGGGGGAATGATGAATAGTCAAAAACAAGCGAGCGAGAACAATCAAGTGGGAACAAGCGAGCTTGCATAAGATCTAGAGTCTTGATCCTGGCATATTCAAAGTTGGAGCTAGAGCCATGACTATTCACTTAGTAGAATATTGCACCATATTCTACTAACCTTTTAGAATGTTCCTCCAAGAACCTCTGAGCCATCAAGCCAAGTTCCATAGTTTGTGGTTAGCTTAAAACCACTCATTTATTAGAAGAAATACATCTCCTCCTAGCCTTTTGGAATGTTCCAGGAATCTCTAGAAGCATTTAATCCAAGTTACAGATTTTGTGGTCAACCTTAAACCACCTTCATGGTTCATGATTTTATAACTGCTAAGATTGAGAGTTTGTGGTCACCTTAAACCACACACATAGTAGAATCCTTCAGCTTCTTCTATCCCCCTTTGGTGGTGGTCAGCCAAACCCACCATTTCAAAGAGAATTTGTACTTAACAATAGATTGTTAGGGTTAACCTTGACTCGGGAATGAGTTAGTGTCGTGGAGGTGAGTGGTGGCTATCTCATTTGGCTCTACTTGGCCAATTAGGTAAAGGGAGATAATAGATCTAATATGGTGGTTTTTTTCGCTATTTGGTTTTCCACCTAAATATGGTGTGTCTATATTTAATGGTTTATTGTGCTTATGATTTTCTTGCATATTATTATTATGTGATGCTCGTTTAAATATAGAGAACTACTATCATAGCACGTGGTTGGAGATTCTTGAGGCCGTAGTTTTTTTCGTGGCTTTTAATTAATATGTTGCGGGGTGCATGTTTAGTGGTACCTGACACCCTAGCAATATTTTTGGGTTCCTAGTTAGAATACAATTTCCTCAGGTGCTAGAAGCACAAAGTATCCCTCTTATGTTAGGATTATTAATCCTCCCTTGTCCAAATTTGGTCATATGTCTAAATCAGGAGTCATGTCTAAACTGGGAGTCCATCCAGTCTATTTATAGTCATTATCACCATTGGGTCCACTTGGCCTAATTAGGGCACATGTTTCAGTTACTAAAGTGTGGGGAACACTAATTGAGGCTTACTGCCACTGATTGCACTTAATTGCATCAGTTTAGGAGCCTCCTAGACCAATCCCTACAATTTAGGAAGCCACTAGGAGTGCCGAAACCAACCAAGGTCAGTTCAGTTCAGTTAATGACTAGTTAAGCTAAGTTAGGAGTCAATTACATTCAGTTCTAGTCCTCTACATTCACTTAGCGCTAGGTTTACTTGACTACACTCAGGAGGGGCACATTTCTCACCTACCACAGTCAGTTAGCCTTAGTCAACACTGAATGTAACACTTGAGTTGTGTTTTAGAGCTCCGATGAACTCCGGTTATGGTTTAGACAAGGTCAGTTAACTATTGAGTCCTTCGATATTGATTTAGAAAAGGTCTTAGTTACCTACAGTCAAGTAGAGTCTATCAATTCGAATTTCCTCATGTGGATTCAAATTTCATGTGGTTATTAAAGCCATTGTACTTCATTGTAATTATTATCTGATTACTTTTTTGATTAATGAAAGCGTTCATAGCTGCAAGCCGTTTTTGCACTATTTCATTCTTCAATTGCTGAGTAAATTGTGTGATCTACTTTGTGTGTTGTGTGTTTGTCTACAGATCTATGTGCTCAATTTAATATGGTATCAGAGCCTCGGAAAACAAGGCATTTCTCCTCCTCAGATCTCCATCTGGATCATTTTTTTGAGCAAATTGCTCCTTCCAGTACTGCACCAGAAGCGAAGAATTTACCACTTAATATCCCAAGTTAGGAAATTGTTGATCAAGCTTGCTTGATCAACTATGCTGGGTGTGAAGGAAATTCCAAAAGTGCAGACTTTTGACCTTACTTTGTATGTTTTATTGTGTGATAGGTTATCAGATTTTCTTACAGCATTCGCTACAAGTAGCCCTTTCTTCTCACTGCATTCGCTACAGCAGATCAGTCCTTCTTACTAGATTCATAATGGCTCATCGAGTGGAGCCTCTCACTCCCTTCAACTATCACCAGTGGAAGGGAGACAAGGTGGTAATGCTTGACACCAAGTAGCTCTTCAGACTCATAGAAGAAACAAAGGCAGAGCCAACTTTAGATAAAGACAAAGCTAAGTACATGAACAGGCTTGATGAAGCCCTTGGACACTTGCTCTCCTCAGTCTCTGGAGATCTTCAATTCCACATCCAAGAATTGAATACTCCCAAAGAGGTTTGGGACAAGCTTGCCTCCTTATTTGATAAGCAGGATGAGATGAGGATCCATCAGCTAGAAAATGATCTGATCAGTCTTAATCCATCCAATTTCAAATCACTGAATGAATTCTTCACAAAGTTCAGGAACCTGATATATCAGTTGAAGCAATGGAAGGTGGAGAAGGATGAAGATCAGCTCATCCTTGCCATTCTCACAAATATCAATGCAGAATACTCAGTCTTTGTATCCACCTTCCAAATAGTAAGGCTCACTACTCCAAATTGGAAGATGCCCACTCTTAATGCCTTCATCCAATCTCTTATTTCTGAGAATGATAAATTGATCCAAATGGGGATCATTCGATCTCCCAAAGATCTAGCTCTGGTTGCAAGAGGAGATAAGGTACCGAATGACAAAGGGAATCAAAGGGATGAGTCTCTTGTGAAGAAAGAGCAGTCAAAAGAACCTTCAGGTTTGAAGAGAAGCAAGAAGAATGGCAAAGGCAAGGTCCTCTACTCTTACTGTAGAAGGGGCTTTCATTTAGAAAGCTCCTGTATGAGAAGACAACTTGATGAAATGGCTCTTCTTTTGAAGAAACATAACATTTCTGTACCTGCTAGCACAAGGAAGGATGACTGTGAAGAAGAAGAAGATGAATAATACCAAAGGACAGGCCATGCACTGAAGGCTTGCTGCACATCATCACATGTCTTCCTCATTGATTTTGGAGCTTCCAACTATATGGCCACATCCAGAGAATCATTCTCTTATTTTCAGTCCTACTATTCAGATGGGCAATAACAGTAAAGTCAAAACAAAGGGGAAGGGCTCTATCAATATTAAACATGGAAGGTTCAAAGATGTGCTATTTGTTCCCTCCCTAGCTTCAAACTTGTTATCTGTCTATCATATGAAACATACTGGATCTCCAAAGCGAGTGATCTTTGGTCCTGACTCAGTGGAGATCATAGACATCTCTACTGGGAGCATCATAGAAAAGGGTATTGCAAATCATGCTTCAAAATCATATGAGTTCTCACATTTCATGCCTCCTTTAGAACCAGTCCACTCTCAGCAGCCACTTGCAAGGGAAGGTAAAATCATTGCATCCACTTCTTTTACAGTTTCTACTAGTATTGCAGATCCATCTTTATCAGTTTATGAGATTGAGATTTAGGGTGACTCAAATCTAGATTCAGTCCCTACTTCCAAACTGGAAGCTAGGAAGATGAATGGAAACTCACCTGACACTCAGAAAGGAAAGACCCTCGCGCTATGCCATGCAATCTTACCTCCTTCAGGGAGATGCAATAGACTCCCTGTAAGATGCTATATGGAAAGGGCTCAGTCTCACTACATTCAGAAGAATGGATATGATCATACTCCTCTTCATTCAGCAAGAGACAAAGGTTACATTCCTCCTTCCTTCCATCATCATTTTTGGAGAAGAGGGAGAAGTCTACATGCCAGGCCCCAGAATACCTATGCACAACACAACATGCATGATGCTTCGCTACCTAACAGAGATGAATATTGCAACAACATATTTTCAAGTTTTTCAAACTTGAGACCTGATTCTACCTTCTTAGATAGAGGGGGGGCTTTTTTCCCATGTGGTTTTTGCCCCAGCTCCTTGTATTAAGTAGTTACTTTATTTTACTTGATGTAATGGGTGACCTATGGTCTTAGTTACCAAGGCCCACATATTGTACAAGTTAGCATTCAGGGGGGGTGTTAGGATTATTAATCCTCCCTTGTCCAAATTTGGTCATATGTCTAAATCAGGAGTCATGTCTAAATCAAGAGTCCATCCAGTCATTTATAGTCATTAGCACCATTGGGTCCACTTGGCCTAATTGGGGCACATGTTTCAGTTACTAAAGTGTGGGGAACACTAATTGAGGCTTACTGCCACTGATTGCACTTAATTGCATCAGTTTAGGAGTCTCCTAGACCAATCCCTACAATTTAGGAAGCCAATGGGAGTGCCGAAACCAACCAAGGTCAGTTCAGTTCAGTTGATGACTAGTTAAGCTAAGTTAGGAGTTAGTTACATTCAGTTCTAGTCCTCTACATTTAGTTAGCGCTAGGTTTACTTGACTGCACTTAGGAGGGGCGCATTTCTCACCTACCATAGTTAGTTAGCCTTAGTCAACACTGAATGTAACACTTGAGTTGTGTTTTAGAGCTCTGATGAACTCCAGTTATGGTTTAGACAAGGTTAGTTAACTATTGAGTCCTTCGATATCGATTTAGACATGGTCTTAGTTACCTACAATCAAGTAGAGTCTATCAATTCGAATTTCCTCATGTGGATTCAAATTTCATGTGGCTATTAAAGCCATTGTACTTCATTGTAATTATTATCTGATTACTTTTTTGATTAATGAAAGCATTCACAGCTGCAAGCCATTTTTGCACTGTTTCATTCTTCAATTGCTGAGTAAATTATGTGATCTACTTTGTGAGTTGTGTGTTTGTCTACAGATCTATGTGCTTAATTTAATATCTTATGCGCAAATAAGGGATGCTGAATCGAGTGTGGAATGGACCACTGGGTAGGTGCAAGGCTAGTAGGTGTACTAGTTTCCTAACTTGATATAGATAAAAGAACTTGAGTCTTTGACTGTGGGATGAATGTGAGATGGTTTAATCTCAGTTGTGGAACCAAGATTGATGAACCATGTATGTGAAGAGAATTCCTAGAGAACTCGCGGTTACAACGACCGAGGACCCATGCAATCTAGTAGATGGATTCTTTTATATGGACATCAATGAGAAGGTTGGATGCAGCTACAAACATAGCATGGTAGAAAATGAGCAAGAAAGTGGGCATGGAAAAGTGAGAGGATGAAGCAACGGATGGTGATGGTGTAGTCACCATGAAGAAACATGGAAAACATAGTTTAATGGAGCAGTTTGCATGTAAAATGGGCATATGCATTTATGACTTAGTAAGGCATGCATACCCTTGGTAACTCACTAGTAAAGTCGAGAGATAGACCTAGGTGATAGGGGGTGTATGCGAGATTCCTTAGTAAAACATAGAGGGGGGTTGGTGATTACTCCAAGTCAAGTTTAAAATGAGGATTGTTAGGGTTAACTTTGACTTAGGAATGAATCAAATTTGGTTTATCTCTAGCATGGACATTAATGATAAGATTTGATGTAGGTAAAGAAGGAGAATGGAAGAAAACAAGAAAGAAGATGAGCATGGGAAACCAAGAGAATTCCTAGAGAATTAGGATTGAGGAGGCTCCATTGTAAAGTGGCCTATAGGTGAGCAATAGTGAGATCACTTGGCTCAGCTTGGCCGGTTTAGGTCAAGGGAGATAATAGATCTATTATAGTGGTTTTTCTCGGTTTTGTTTTTTCCATGTAAACATTGTGTGTCTATCTTAAATGTGTTTCTATATGGATTTATGTTCTCTCCTTATTAATTATATGTATGCTCATTTTAATCCTAATAACTAGTATCAGATCCATGGTTTGGCATATAGTTTTGCTCGTTGTGTTGTATTTGATTTTTTGAATTAATTATAGGGTGCATGTTTGGTGGTACCTGACACCCTAACAATGTTTTTTTGGGTTCATGAATAGAATGTAATTTTCTCGGGTGCTAGAAGCACAAGGTATCCCTCTTATGCACAGAGAAGGGATGTTGCATCAAGTGTGGAATGAACCATTAGGTAGGTATGAGGGTGGCAGGTGTACTCGTAGCCTATTTTGATGTAGATCAAAGAAGTTGAGTCTTCATTTGCAGGAGGAATGTGAGATGGTTTAATCTCACTTGTGGGACCAAGATTGATGAACCATGTGTGTGAAGAGAATTCCTATAGAAATGGTGGTTAGAGCGATCGAGGACCCATGCAATCGAGTAGATGAATTCTTTTTATATGGACATCAATGAGAAGGTTGGATGCAAGTACAAACAGATCATGGAAAAGTGTGAGGATGAAGTAACATATGGTGATGGTGTATTCATCACGTAGACACATGGAAAAAAATTAATGGAGAAGTATGCATGTAAAATGAACATATGGTTGTAGACCTAGTAAGGCATTCACACCCCTGGTAACTCATTGGTAAAGTCAGGATATAGACCTAGGTGATAAGGGGTGTATGTGAGATTCCTTGGTAAAAATTTGAGGGGGATTGGTGATTACTCCAAGTCAAGTTTAAATGGGGGATTTTTAGGGTTAACCTTGACTTGGGAATGAGTCAAAGGTGGTTTAGGTCTAACACACATTTTTGGGCCCATGGTAATTGGTGGCCAATGGTATTTGGTGGCATATGGTATTGTCCCATGGTATTGCAAGTAAAGAAGCCTTTATAAGGCTTGACGAGGATCCAGTGTAAAGTGGCTTGGAGGTGAGTGGTGGCTAGCTCACTTGGCTCGGCTTGGCCGGTTTAGGTTAAGGGAGATAATAGATCTATTATGGTGGTTTTTCCTAGTTTTGAGTTTTCCACGTAAACATTGTGTGTCTATATTTAATGGTTGTTTGTCTATTTTGTTTATCTTGCAATTTATTATATGTATGCTCATTTTCATCCTAATAGGAGACACCAAATTTTGCTAGCTTACTTAGCTAATATAGATTGTCAAGTGGAGATGTTCAATCTTGTGCAATTGACTCTCTCTAGATTTGAGCTCTCTTTTCTTGGATGCACATACAACCCTTCAGATTAAGGGGGGGTTTGTTGGAAACTAATCCTTCAGGGGAATTGAAGGTGAGAATTCACCTTTAGAAGTCCAAGACCATTTGGAATATGAAACCCAAGGGTCAATATCTCATGTATTTATGTGTACGTTTATTGATGAGAAATGTGGTTCACGTCTTCATTTATTTTCCTGTGTTCAATTTTGTTGACTTTGTGTTGGTCAATTGTCCATCTTCCCTAAGGGGCTTCTAATAAAGAAAATCTAAACTAACATGGAACTTACTCTCTGACACATACATTTAACAAATCAAAGAATGGTTTTTCTTTTTCATTAAAAGAATGGGATATACATGAACCAAGAGTTACCTCAGAGTAGAAGTGATGGTGGCCCCGGTAGATTTTTGAAGAAGAGTGTGCATGGTCTTCTAACAACTCAGTGTTCTCCAACCACACATCATGAGGTGCAAATCTCAATCGAAGGTGAAATTAGGATACTCAAGGGAGTTTCAGATCTCAAAGGGATATTTTAGCAGAGTAATGGTTTGGGAAATGACTGGACAAGTTCATTTTGAGTGATGGATATTAATCGTTCATTTATAGGCACGACAGATAGCTCTAGGATAAGGATAATAATTTGATTTTTGATTTTTTGATTTTTGGGTTTTACCTTTGATTTTGTTCCTTTCACCTTTTTTTATATATCTTTGTTCTAGATTGGGATATCATAGGTGTTTTTCCAATTTTCTTCTTTTTGTTAAGTGATAAAAAGGTGAAACATCTAAAAAACAAGTCAACACATAAGTTGCTATTTTTTTAGGTAATTGAGCAAATTAATTTTGTAAAATGACCATTTTTATGTGTGACTTTGATTTTTTGGTTTTACCAAGGTGAAAATAGTGGAAATGGAATGTGGTAATGATGTATAGATGTTATGGGGCTAATAACAAGGTAGGAGGACAAAAGTTATATGTTAACACCTAGACAAGTTGATAGTCTGGACATTTACAATAAATATCCCCAAGAATTTGCAGTCAATAAAGATTCTTTGTTGAGGGAAATTGCTAATGCTAATGTTGCGTCACTTAGAGATATTAGTGTATAAGTGGACAAATATAGAGAATACGTAAATTCCCTTAAAGAATAGTAAGCATAAGCTCAATTCCAATACATGGAAGAAATTAGTCTGCAAACAAGGGAACGTGAAGAACAAATTCCATCCTTAAGAATTGAAAATGAATATGCAATTTAGAAATTGTACAAAGAGCATAAAAAAAATTGATTGGATACAAGGACAAAACCAATCAATAATTAATATTGTCAAATAAAAATCACCCATAGAAAATGAAGAAATAAGGGAATCAAAGAAAGGATTCATCATTTAGTTGGACGAGATATAACAATATTATGATCAATTGATGAAATTATCAGAGCAATTCAAACTATAGGAATATGAATGTAAGATTACATAAGATAAGTTTGATGAAATCATGGATTGGAATAAACAATATAAATATGCTCCAAAAGAATTCCCATGGATAGATCAAATGGGAAAAGCTAAAACTCATATATTGTTGGATTCATGGAAAGCTACTTGTGAAGAAATAACTGCAATTGTTCATGTTGTTGAGCAATCCTGTTTTAATATTTGGAAGTTGATGCTATTCTTGATAAATTTGTTATGCCAACACTAGAGGAGTTGAGTCAAACATACCCAATTAAATTAAATATTGATGATGTGGATCATAATCGGGATGAAAGTAAAGAATCAATTAGTTAACTTGTTGAAGCAAACAAAGAGGTATTGAACAATTTTTTGTTGAGGCCAATCAAATTGGCCACTTGATCTGATACATATGGAAGAGAGCCCAAAATGATATAGAGGGATATGTTGCAGTGAAACTTTATGATGGAGAATTACGACTAGAGAGAATGAAGTCTACTAAGGTAGCTCAAATATTTGATATTCATGCATTGTGGAGATCCTTTGAGGAAGGATTAAAATAGATTAATTTTATCTTTTGTTGTAATTTTTGTATAACCAAAATCTAGTTGTATATTTGAGTTACAAACAATTAGTAGAATGTCCCCTGGCTTGGAATTTCAAAGAAAAATCCTCATAGGTTGAATGGGGGGGTAGTGGCGAGTGGCTCTTTTTCATAAGACAATGTACATTATTGTTAAGGTCAATTGGGATGGAAAACCCTATGTGACTTATGGAGACATTTTTGTTGCCAAAATTTAAAGATTGTTCTTCTATGTTTTTGCGAAATTGTTCATGGTTGTGTTTTTATTGAATATGAATGGGAGTTTTCTTTTTTCGCTTCAATGAACACAACCCAGTTCTTCTATAGTTTCAATTAGATTTCGTATTATGTAATTTTCAATTAATTATTTATTAATATTGCATAATTGAGTACACATAAAGAGGTTTTGATAAATTGTTTTTTAGTATTTGTTTGCCTGCATTCATTTCCGAAATCTAATCTTCTTCCTTTACATATTTTTCTCTTGATCATGATAGGATTAGTTTTATTTTATTTATATTTTATAGAATATATTTATCTTAAAAAAATCAAATTAATTTTAGATGAGGTTGTTAGTTAGATCAAATTAAAAAGAGAAAAATCATAACTACAAAACTATAGTGGCAACGGGGTCCACATACTAGTTAGAGAGTGTCATCCCAAACATGACCGACCCATATTGTGGCTTGCAATCGAGTATTCTCCCTTAGTGTTTGCATTAATAGTTTAGCCTCATCAACATAGGGTTAATACTAAGAATAAGATCATCTCTAAGAATGCATGACACTATGACTTACAAAGAAGCTCATAGGATAGCCCAGTGTATTGATACCAATGAAGAATGGGTTGCCATGAATATAGACATAAGGTTAGAAGAGAGAATATATATGATAAAAATACCATTAAATATCTCACGATGCAATGATTAGATCTATGATGTACAAATAGTCTATGTGAAGGCTGTACCAAGGATAATTGCAGGTATCCTATTAATCAACAACAAGAAAAAATATGTGAAATATATGAATGTGCAACTAACCATGTAGCTCACGATTACCCCCACAGTTAAAAAATAAGAGAAAATGGTGTGTTATTTGTGAAGAAATATCCCACAACACATTAGAATGTCAACTAAACATACCACACATAAGCACTCAATCGTAATCAACAAAAGAATGGTTACAATGAGGAAAGTGGATATGGTGGGTAAGGAGGATACTATGAAATTATGAACCATGGGAGATCATTAGGATGAATAATACCTTACAGTGAAATAATGATGAATTGCAATGTAAAAATTGATAATAAAAAAATCACTATCAAATTATGCAGAGAAGAAAACACCAATCTGCAGCAATAACTGGTAACAACTGTCATTAATCTGTGTATAAACACAATATAATACAATGAAGGAAATTCAAATTTCCCAAAGAGCATTGGAATCTTTGACTCAGACATGACTAGCATAGGAAAAATAAACACTGTAGACATCTTCAGTGCACTCTGGAAAACTGAATCAGTTAATAATCAGTTAACTAAGTCATTGTAGGTGTGTATGGGTGCCTTTATCCTTAAATAATGCAAAAGGGGCACATTAGATAATTGTAAGTGAACTGAAGGTGGCCATTAGATTCTAAATCCGCTTAGATGAAGGTGAACTCAAGATGGGACTCACAAAACTATGAGTGGGATCGTAAAATCTAGGGATTGGTCTCTAGAGATCCCAAACTTATGCATGAGAGAACATCAAGTGGCTTGTGGGCCCCAGATAACATTTTCATAGCACTAGGGTTTCTACAAAATTATTGTAAACTAGGAAACTCTTAAAATAACTAAGGTGGACAAAGGAGGATTATTAAATAACCCCTTAATCCAAACTTGGAAAACTTGGGAATGGAAACTAAGACAAAAGGTCACCCATAGAACAATAATGAAAAAAAAATTGCTCATGAAACTAAGGAAACATGGAAAACCACATAGGAACAAAACCCCCCTCAAACATGAACAATAGGGAATTGAATCAAGCCTTCACACCAAGGAGAGGCCCTGAGATAGAAAAATATCTTATGAATGAAAGAATTTGTAAAAATGTTTACAACCTGCTCCTCTATAGGTCAGTAATGTAGTGTGATGGTCCTGTTTTGCACTAGTTCACTGATATAGTGCATATGAACCTTGACATGTTTGGTCCGTTCTTATGTACTGGATCACTGGAAATATTAATCGCACTTTGATTATCACAAAAAATTTCTATTTAAGAGCAATATGAAAGCCAAAAAATTTCAGAATCCCATGTAACCAAACTCCATTATTGACATCATTCACTACTCCCATGTACTCTGCCTCAGGTAAAGAGAGTGCAAGAGCTTCTTGCTTCTTGCTCGACCAATAGATTGGTCTTGTTCCCAACATGAACAAAAACCGTGAAGTATATTTTCTTTCAGTACTATATCCAGCCTAGTCTGAGTCAGTAAAAATAACCAGATCTAACTGAGCACTAGCAGAATAGTGAATCCCAACTCTCTAGTATCCTGCACATAGTGCATGATGTGCTTTGCTTCCTTCCAATGCAACTCATGTGGATCTTTCATGTAACTTGCAACAACACTAACACAATAAGACAAGTCTGGTATTGAATGTGTCAAGTATAATAAGCTACCAATATACTAACTATAAAGTGTGTTGTCAACCACGGGGGTAGAGTTACTTTCTTCCAATATGACGCCAAATAGGAAAAGAAACATTTCTTCTTTTGCAGTCAGACTTGCACCTTTCAAATCTTTGTGATAGTAAGAAAGATTTTATCTTGGAATTCCATGCCCTAGGGGATTTATTGATCCCATACAATGATTTTCTCAACTTGCACACTAAGGAAGAATCATCAGTGTACCCCTTAGGTTGTTCCATGTATATATTTTCTTCCAAATTATCATGAATTTTTGTCTCTTCTCTTTCTAGGAAGAGAGACAAAATCTAATGTCTCATTGTTATGCAATGATTCATATTCCTCATCCATGGAATCCTTCCATGGTTGATCATGGAAATCCTTTGTGTATGATTGTGGATCAGACCCCACCATTATGTAGCACCTCTTTGGGATAAGTGGTTTTGTATGACATAATGCAAGGTATAAAATTCAATAAAGCATAGGATCACCAAGACTGCATAATTCAAATGGAGAATATGATTGTATAAGAGAGAGAATCGATTTAGTAAACTATGCTCAATTATTCATGGATAATAAACACTCATGAGACCAATAATTGGAATAATAACCATAATCCATTAATCAACATATAATTAAGTAATACAATGCTAATACATATAGGATAATTCGAATACCTAAAATAGGATTCGAATCTACCAACCTGGACTAACTCTAAAGATAACTCAGTGTGGTAAAATCACCACTAGATCTCAGTAATGCAAATTTGGATCACTAAGACATTTCACAACTAGTTAACTGAAGAGGGTAGGTGAGAAAATGTGCCCTACTTCCCCTGAATCATGGAAACTGGTGCTAGGATGACTGAGAGTGATCTAACTGAGGGGAATCGGAGCATAACTCGACTTAACTGAATACCTACTAGAGTCAACTACTGGAGACTGCTAGTGACAGTCAGAGTGGGTTCCTAAATTATAGGGATTGGTCCCTGGGGAACCTAAACTCATGCAATCAGGTGTAGAAAGTGGAAAATTTTCCCTAGGTGTGTCCCTCATGCACTAGTTGAGTGATGAAGACCTCCTAATATATAAAAAAGGAAAATAGACAATGTGGTCAAAGGGAGGATTAATAATTATCCCAACACCCCCCCTTAATCTCGACTTTGAACAGCGTGGGTCCTGGAAACTAAGACNCCCCCCCCCCCCCCTCAAAATAAGCAGGAAAACTAGGAACAAGATTTCATACTAAGAGAAAGACTTTATTCTTGAGTAAAAAATCGTGAAAATGTTTCTGCAATCTATATCTCTATAGACAAGTAATGCAGATTGATGGATCTTGTGTGGACTAGTTTCCAGGGGCCGTGCATGTGAACTTTTCCGTCTTATTCCAACCCAACGATAGATAGGAGAAGGAATGTTTCCTTTGTATCTTCTTTTTGGAGGAAGAGTGACATGATCCAATTTTTTCTTCAAAGAGTAGAATTGTTGATCATACCTTATCATGTAGCATCTCTTTGGGAGCTTGTTGCACCTCTCTGGATTTGTCTAACATAGTGCAAGGATTTTTTTTTCAAACTGGGATCTTATTCTCCTCATGTTCCAGGGTTCCTCAATAACCTTTATTGCTCATTTAGGCCTAGGATTGGGAGTAGGGATTGGATTTGTATCTGGATCACCGTTAACTTCGTCTTCAATTTCATAAACTTATTCAACTAGGTCCTCTACTTCAGATTTTGATTTTGAAACACTAATGGAAACATTATCATATATAGAAGGTGTATGTAGAATGGTTTTAACTTCCCTTTCAAATGGCAGCTGAGACTGTATTGGATATGAGTATATGGAAGAAAGTGCATGAATTTGTATGCATTGGAGGCATGGTTTGCAACACCTTTTTCTACAATCTTCCCAATTGACATATATGATATCTCGATTTATTCAGGACCAAATAATACTCACTTTGGTGGGCCATTATGTGTCATTTGGTATACATATAACATATTTGTAGCTAAGGAGTGAACATAGAGTACATATTTGAACACTCCATGCTTTAACATGATTGAACCCTTTCCTTCAGCTCGAATTTGAGTGTCATCGCCCATGTGAATACTTGAACCATCAGTATGTTGTAATGAAGAGAATTACTCTCTGGATGAAACCATATGATTGGAGGCCCCTGACTCAATGAGGAAGGCATGTGATTTTGAAAAACTAGACTTCAGTGCATGGTATTTCTCATCATGTTCTTCATTCTTGTCTCTAGAGTAAGCCTTCCTTGCACCTTCAACGAGGGAAATATTGTGCTACTCAAGAAGTTTTTCATCTGATCTATGGCATTCTTCATACAATATTTATATGTATGGCTTCCTTTCTTACAATAGGAGAAATTTCCCTTCTTAGACCTTTGATTTTTGTCCTTCCTAGATCCTGAGGCTTCATTTGATGGATCAAAATCATATTTAGGTTCAAATTCAGTGCTTTCTTTTCTTTACCTTTCTACTTCCTTATTGCTTGCACATTCCTTTAATCACCAATTAAGAGAGCTTGATTTGGAGAGGCTCTGACAGCTCCCAACTATATTAGCTTGTATTGTTCTTAGCTTAGAGAGTATGTGAAGGAATCAAGGGATGGCATTTCCAATCAGGATTAGTCAATCTCCCAGAGTGAAAGGTAGATACAAACACTAAGAATTTTGGACCAGGTTTTCTCAGTATGGAGAACACCAATTGCTTATCCTTCTTCGCAATCCCGCATTGTTTGCATTGCATGACCAAGGATTTGAGTTTTGAGAAAAACTGATGTATAGTTTCGAAGTTATTGGGATGTGGTGTTATCAGTTCATTCTATAGGATATGGACTCTCATCTCATCCTATTTTCCAAAGAAGAATTCAAACTTATCCCATACTTCTTTTGGAGTCTTGAGTCCATCAATATGGAACATCAACTCTATAGAGATGTGGATGCACATGAATCCAAAATATTCGTCAAGCTTATTCACATGCTTTGATTTTTCAATATATTGTTGAGGCTCGGCCTCTCTACCCATGGTGATCCTGTAAATATCATTTTTGCGCAAGACAATATGCATATCTTCCCTCCAATGAAGGTAATTGAAGGGTGTAAGGATTTTGGGAGTAGGAGTTGTTGAATTCTCCATTTCACATCTATATTGATCAACAAGTATTCAGAAATTATTTGAATGTACTTGCAAAAACACTGCAAAACAACTCAATTCAATCAATTTAGACCAAACACTCTCTTCTTTGACATGTGCACATTCTCTAGGTGCATCATACCTGGATAGACTTCTATGGACATAATCCAAAGTGAGAAAGGAAATAATTCCAGGATTTATGTGGAGCCCAGTTTCTTCTAGTGCATCAATGGAAGCTTCCAAGGTTTGCTGCTGGATTTGATACCATGTAAAAAACAATGAAGCATTGGATCAACAAACTCGCATAATTCAAATAGAGAATAAGATTGCAGAAGAGAGAGAATCAATTTAGTAAACTTTGCTCAATAATTCATGGAGAATAAACACTCATGAGACCAATAATTGGAATAATAATCATGATCCATTAATTAGTATATAATTAATTAATACAATGGTAGTACATATAGGAGAATTCAAATACCTAATATAGGGTTCAAATCTACCAACCTGAACTAACTCTAGAGCTAACTAAGTGTGGGAAAATCACCACTAGAGCCCACTAATGCAATTATGAATTACTAAAACAGTTCAGAACCAGTTAATTGAATATGGCAGGTGATAAAATGTCCCCTACTCCCCCTGAATCATGGAAATTGGCACTAAGATGAATGAGAGTGATCTAACTATTAGGAATCAAAGCATAACTAGACTTAACTGAATACCTACTAGAGTCATCTACTGGAGACTGTCGGTGGCACTCATAGTGGGTTCCTAAATTATAGGGATTGGTCCTTGGGGAACCTAAACTCATGAAATCAGTTGCAATAAGTGGAATATGTCCCCTAGGTGTGTCCACTATGCATTAGTGGAGTGATGAAGACCTCCAAAGCTAGGAAAATGGACAAATAGACTATGTAGTCAAAGGGAGGATTAATAATAATCCCAATACAAGGTTCTCATCTTAGAATTGAGATATGGTTCTAATTTGGTTAGATGGATCCCTAGCCATGTTCCCACAAATTCAATGAGTTTTTTATCCCATTCAGGCTCAGGATTGGGAGAAGGAGATGGATCTAGATTTGGATCTACTTGATATTCATACTCAACATCAAGATCTAGGTCCACTTGGTCTGCATCTTCGAATTCTGAATCTAAATCATTAAAATAAATGTCATGATGTTCAAATGGTCTAGGTATATCAAATTTACCTTCCCATACAACTGGATGCAGATGTTGCAATGGATCTTCATTGAACTTGACACTTATCTCTATGAAGCATCTTCTGGTTGCAATCTCCATATGCTTGTAATATTTTGCATCTTCTACATATCCCATATTCTCTATGAAGCATATCCTGATTGCAATATCCATATGCTTGTAATATTTTTCATATTCTACATATCCCACATAATTCATTTTCTACTTTGGGGTTGAATAGATTTTCTTTTGTCAGATGGGATTCTGGCCCATGCCTTGGAACCAAAAACCATTAGATGTGAGACATCAGGATTATGTCTCATCAGTGGTTCGAATTGAGTGATCCCAACCATTGACTTGTGAGGTACCCTATTCTGGATGTATGAAGAACAATTCACTGCTTCACCCCATAGATATGGTGGAAAATCCCTTTCTTCAAGTAGGCAGGGGACCATTTCTTTTAATTTATAATTATTCATCTCAACTACACCATTTTGTTATGGTGTGTATGAGAATCAATGGTGCATTTGGATTCCTTCTAAAGCACATAGCTGATAAAACTCTCTTTTGATGTACTCCCCTCCATTGTCCGATCTAAGTGCTTTAATCTTCTTCCCAAGGCATGATTCCCCAAGGAATAAGGAACTAACATGATTACACATAGCCAAGGATAACAACACCACTAGGGTACACAGTTTAGCCAAGCCAACATAGTTGGGTTTATCAGGCGAACAACAGATCAGCCAAGCCAACAAAGTTTGGTTTATCAGGCCATCCAGGAGCTGGGAAAGGATAATGCTGAGCTGGTGAGCTCATTGGAGAGCTACAGACATCAACACTAGAACCATCCTGGCTTCTAGAACACCCACACACACCCAACATAAGGAAATCAGCCCTTTCTCTGCAACGTAGTCCCTCAGACCCTGATCTCCCTTCCAGTGCTATTCAGGGGTTGTGGAGAAGAAAGATAGCTCAGTAGCTCTGTCTATGTGGTTCACAATCTACTAGGTTTATCAAGCACCTCAGGCCCTTATTCACCACTCCAATGCAGTCCAAGGACAAAACCACTGCATGCAAGCAGTCAAACAGCTATTCAAGCTTTTACAGGGGAGAAACACAGTCGAATAGAACGTAGGTACTCATAGCAATCCTCAATCGATACCACCATAAAAAGGGAAAATACAACCAAGAAAATCGTGGGCAAACAACAACCCAATACAACTATGAACCCACAACACACAAATCACACTACAACCACTGGGAAATCTCACACAGACAGGGAATGGAAAATACCATACTTCCAATCTCTGTGTGAGAGACAAAATGCAACCCAAAGAACTATGGATGCAATTACAACCACAATTTCAACGATGGAAATAACAGGACAATACGTTGTCTCATAAACATGGAAAAAGACACAAAACTCTGCGTGAATCCCAGTAAAGAATCAATCCGTAGCCATCAGATCCATGAGGCAGAGGAAGAGTTAGCAGGATCGCAAGCCAAGAATCGGTGAGGTAGAAAAGGAACCGAACCCCCTGCAATGGAATGTGGAACCTTTTAACTTAGCTCGCTTGAGAGGAGATGAACAGACTTGCGATCTGGTGAGTGGATAGACCAACAGATGCATCGTGGGGAGAATGTGAGTGGGCATTGGCGTGGTGGTGGTTTTCCTGCCAGCCAATCATCACTCCAACTAACAATGGAATACTCAAGGGTGGTGGTGACACATGGCTTTCCCTCATGAATCAATGCCCAACATTAACCTTTCCTTATCCTTTAGAATCATGCCCCTTCTCATTTTAGTTGCCGCGAACATAGTTGATTGGGTTATTTAATTAAAATGCATGTTTACATGATGCCACAATTAAATATATGTCGTATGTCCCGATATCCATTGGTGACCATTCCCAAAATAGAAACACAACATAACCAAATCGATGGTGGGGCCTTGGCCTTTAGCTCCGCACCAATATTATTTACAATATACGTATCATGTATTTTTAATGTAAATGAGGTTAAAACCGGGGTATTACATTCCCCTCCCCCTTCAATAGCACTGTCCTCAGTGCTTTTACAAAATTTGAACAAAATGCTACACTGGTACCGCCTCAGTGTTCCGTAGGATTGAACAAAAATGGATGTGTCAATCGCATGGCATCCTCCAGCTCCCACGTAGCTTCTTTAGGTTCGTAATGCTCCCATTGCACCTTTACCTGCCTTATGGCTCAGTTCTGGAGCGTTGTGACCTTCCTGTCGAGGATGTGCATTGGCTCGATTTGGAACTCTCCCTCGGGTTCCTCCTGAATCACATCCCAGTTTATCACATGGTTAGGATCATGTACATATTTCTTAAGCAAAGAAACATGAAAAAGATTATGAGCTCTAGTACTAACAGGCAATGCAAGTCTATATGCAATAGTCCCTATTCTTTCAAGCACTTCAAACGGCCCACAATATCTAGGTGACAGCTTGGCACAACTTCCATTCTTCAAGGAACTTTTCTTTGCTTTCACTCTGAGGTAAACATGATCCCCAACACTGAACTCTCTGTTCACCCTATGCTTATCTACATAGCTTTTTTGTCTGTCCTGTGCTACTTTCAGATTTTGTTTGATCTTTACAACCTCTTGCTCCATTTCCTTGAGCAATTCTGTTCCAAGCACAAATCTATTCACCGGGTTGTCCCAAGTCACTGGTGTCCTGCACCTTCTGCCATACAAAGCTTCATACAGACTCATCCCCAAGGATGCCTGCTATCCATTGTTGTAAGCAAACTCTACCAAGTGTAAGTAATCTTCCCACTTGGTGGGTTTGTCCATCACATACATGTGAAGCATATCTTCAAGCACCTGGTTAACTCTATCTGTCTGCCCATCTTCCTGAGGATGGTAGGTAGTGCTGAAGTTTAGCTTTGTACCCAAATATGCAAACAATCCTTTCCAAAAATTGGAAGTGAACTTGACATCTCTGTTAGAGACTATTACCTTCGGCAATCCATGCAATTTGAAAATATCCTTCATGAAGATCTTGGCAATGTCATTAGTCTTATGCGTAGACTTCATTGGTATAAAATGTGTTTCCTTTGTCAACTTGTCTACTACAACCATGATGGAATCATGTTGTCTCCAAGTCATCGAAAATCCTGTAATAAAATCCATGGAAATAACTTCCCATTTCCATTCCGAAATTGGAAACGCTGCAACAAACCTGCTGGATGTTGATGCTCAACCTTTACCTGTTGACATTTCATGCACCTTGAAATATATTCAGCCATGTCTTTTTTCATACCTAGCCAAAAGTACTGCTTTCTAACTATAGCAATTGTCTTTTGATATCTTGGGTGACCAGAATACAGAGCTTGATGGATTTCATCCATAACAACTCTCCTTAAATCTGCTACATTCGGAATATAAACTTTTTCCTTAAAAGTGAGAAATCCATCTTCGTCCAATTTATATCCCTCATACTTCTTCTCAAGACTTTGTTGTTGCAATTTGTCTTTTACTTGCTCATACAATTCATCTCCGACAACATGATTAACAATATGCTGCCTCAATTCTGATTGGAAAATACTAAGAGATGCCACATGCATTTCCTGTACCTTCCTGCTGAGTGCATCAGCTACCTTATTTTCTTTTCCTTTTATGTGCTTGATTTCAAAATCAAACTCACATAAAAATTCAAGCCATCTCGCTTGCCTAGCATTCAGAGTAGGCTGATCAAACAAATACTTTAGTCCACAGTGATCTATTCTGAGTTCAAATCTTCTACCCATCAAGTAATGTCTCCACATCTTGAGAGCATGTACTATGGCTGCAAGCTCTAGATAATGAGTGGCATAGTTCTTCTCATGCTCCTTCAACTTTCTTGACTCATAACATATCACGTGGTTGTCCTGCATAAGGACTCCTCCAAGCCCTTGTCTGCATGCATCAGTACATACCACAAAATCTTTCTCTGGATCTGCAACCTTCAACATTGGCACACTGGTGAGAAGATTCTTCAACCGTTGGAAGCTTTCTTCACACTGTGAATTCCATTCAAACTTTATCCCCTTCTTTTGCAAAGAAGTGATGGCATGTGCAACCTTGGAAAATCCTTCAATGAATCTCCTATAGTATCCTGCAAGTCCCATAAAAGATCTTACATCCGTCACATTTCTTGGAGTAGGCCAATTCATAATGGCTTCAATATTTTCAGGGTCTACTGATATACCCTCTTCTAAGATAATGTGACCCAAGTACTTAATTCTATCCCTGTAGAAGTCACACTTGCTTAGTTTTGCATACAACTGATGTTCCCTGAGCACTTGCAATGTCAGTGTCAAATGTTCTTCATGCTTTTCCTCATTCTTAGAATAAACAAGAATGTCATCAAGGAAAACAAGAACAAACTTGTCCAAATACTTATTGAAGACACTGTTCATAAGGCACATAAATGTAGCTGGTGCATTTGTGAGACCAAATGGTACCACTACAAACTCATAATGTCCATACCTTGTCCTGAAGGTTGTCTTATGAATGTCTTCATCCTTGATTCTTACCTGATGGTAACCAGACCTCAAGTCAATCTTGGAAAATACCTTTGCTCCTCTCATTTGATCAAAGAGGTCATCAATCCTGGGCAAAGGATATTTATTCTTCACAGTAACCTTGTTCAATTGTCTGTAATCAATACATAACCTGAGTGTACCATCTTTCTTCTTTACAAACAGAATCGGTGCTCCCCAAGGAGACACACTCGGTCGGATATACTTCTTTTCCAACAACTCTTGCAGTTGCATCTTCAATTATAGCATCTCCAGTGTACTCATTCTGTAGGGTGTCTGGGACACTGGTGCTGCTCTTGGCACAAGTTCAATGGTGAAATCAATGTCCCTCTTTGGAGGAAGTCTTGGAATCTCATCAGGGAATACATCATTGAATTCTTGTAACACTTGATAGTCCTCCAACCTAGGAGTTTCATCTCCTGTTGGTTCCAGAATATGAGTTGCATATAGCTGGCAGCCTTTCCTACAGAACTTCTTCAACTGCATTGCTGAAACCTGCCTTATTGAAATTATCTTTGGAATACCCTTCACAACTACTGGGTTTCCTTCTTCATCCGTGCATTCAAAAGTCTTGTTATAGCAGTCAAGCTTCACTCTATGAGCTTCTAACCAATCCATTCCAATGAGAACATCATAGGAACCAAGTGGTAGAACATTCAAATCTACACAAGTGTTCAATCCATTCATGACCAATGGGCATTTCTCTACCATATCACTGACTTTTCTCTTAGTCCCAGTGGCTAGTTGAACTAACCAAGATTTTCTATGCTTTACCTTCTTAAAAGCACAACTCTCCACTACCCTAGGAGTGATATAACTATGAGTAGAACTAGGGTCAATCAAAATAGAAATAGATTGTTCAACAATCTTACCTGCAACTTCAACCACAGTTGACTGATGATCTGCCTGGCGGTCCTCCAGTGCTGCATAAATTCTAGGGACTGCCCTTGCTACTTGACCCACTGTTTCTGCTCCCTGAATGTTATAAGCTGGCCTTGCACTTTCATTCTCGAGGGGACAATATCTGCACAAGTGAGGTCCTTCACATTTCCAACATTTGAGTGGACCTTTATTCTATTGTGGCTCTTTAGGCTTTCCACCTATCACTCCAACGTGATTATTCGCAGCTTGGGATGGCTGCTTCTACTGATTCCTGAATCTAGAAGGTTTGAAACCTTTCTTTCTTTGGTCAAACTTTTCATTCTTCTTATCCTTCCATGCCTTATGGTAATCAAGTTTACCTTTGCTTTGCTCATAGCAATATTTAGCCTTTCTTATTGCTTCTTCGAGAGTTCTCAGCTCATAGAACTCAATTCTATCTTTGTAGGCTTAAGGCAATCCACTTAGAAACTGCTGGATTTTTACTTTTTCATCTCTGATGCATCGAACATACCTCAACAATTCCAATAATTTATTTGCATATTCATCCATGGTTTGCTGTCCCAATCTCAGCTCGTGGAACAACTTGATCTTGTCATCATAATACCTGTTAGAAAGGTATTTCTACCTGAAATACTTCTTGAACTGTTTTCACTTCAGTTTCCTTTCACTGATCTTCTTTACCTGCTTGAAGTGTTCCCACCAAATGGATGCCCTTCCATTTAGATTGAATATGGAAACTCTTGCCTTCATGTTTCCTGAATAATCCTGCACCTAAAAGTACTTCTTGATCCCAAGAAGCCAAGCTTCAGCTTCTTGTCCCGTCTTTATCTCACCATCAAATGTAGGAGGTTTAGCTTTCCTAAATTCATCTCGAGAGCGATCCCTATGGTGCCTTCTTCTTTTCCTTTTATGAGAAGATGAACTTGTATCTCCACTAGATTCTTCAGAGTCAGATGATCCATTGGAAGTCCTTCTTCTTCTCCTAGTGTTGCTCTTATTGCCTTCTAGTCTTGATGTACCTCATCCAGAATCTGTCTTTTTCTGTAAATCAATCAAACTCTGCAATATGGCAGCATTCAACTGATGCTGTTCTTCCTGGGATTTAACCAAGATTCCCATGGTGGATGCAACCTCGAACGGTGTCCCCTGGAATCTCCTTCCGTTAGACTCTATGTCCTCATTTCCATTACGGACATTTTCTCCCATGGCATCTTCTGCTCACTCGTAAGAATCCCGAGCATCATACCCATCATGGGTTCTAATGACTGAACCACCTCTTGCTTTACCACATTGTTCTTTCTGGAGTACTGCTCTTGGAAATTATCTATAGTTCTACAAATGTGTTAGCAGCAAACTGTTAGATGCATACATTAATATAAATCAAAACTACTTACCTTTTTCTTCTGTAAATTTCATAAAACAACAATTATGCTAAAACACAGAATTTTCCCTACTTCTTTTCAGCCTTGTGACCGTTGATAATCTGCTGAGATCCGCTGAAAACCGGCTGAAAACTATTTGAAAAAATGCTGAGAAATCCCTTCAAAAAACCCAAATTTCCTTAGGCCCTAATCAGACCTCATCCCAACTATTCTTTCAATTCCACGATGGTCGAAACAACTATGCCTCCGATCTGCATCGACGAAGAAATTGTCTGTTTATTGGCGGTTTGTTGTTTTATTCCTTTTTGGCATTTCGACGGGTAAAATGACTAAACTCCTACTCTATATCGGTGATCAAACCATTTGTTGATCGGGTATACATCAAAAAGCTCATTTTTAGGGTACTTCTGGGCATTTTCAGACTTTCGTGTCTTCTAGAAAGTTTTATCTAACATAAATATATTTCCAACAATGTAGAGATGAGTCCCAAACTGAGTTACAGAACTTAAGATATGGGTCCTCCAAGTTAGGTGTTTTTTTCAGTGACTTTCATGAAGTGTCGACATGCAATGGAATCATGGGAAAGTGGTCACAGGAAGAGATGTGTCATTTTGAGCTATAACAGATGCCCCCTAACGTATGAGGTTAGAGAGGAAGATGATAGCCGAAATACATTATAAAGGAAACAACTGAGTATGGAGAGAGCAGAGAATCCAAGATCAAAAGGCTCGAATGAAGGTACCTGAAAGAGAGATAAATGTCATACAAAACTGATCTTTGGGACATACAAGTCCATATACAAAACATCGCCATAAAGATACAGGCGGATCCAACATATTTATAACTGATGAAACTATCATGGTTGCTCAATATGCAAAAAGGCACCATATCAAATCTAAAAGAGGCATGGCCACAAATGAACAAGGTGGATCCATGCTCAATAATCGATCATAGCCACAAAAATACAAGGTGGATTTATGTCTCAACAAAATGTCATGTGAAGTGTGACAAGGTCTTGCGCAACTTGGGCAATAGAAAAAGATGATGATGCTACTGTCAGCCCAAGGTATTTAATCCAAACCACCCAAAAGGTATGAATCCTAACCATGCAAATAAAATAGTTGAAGTCGAACATGGAGAAAGCCATTTGATTACCGGTCAATAATGAAAACCCATTAACAAACGCGAGGGAAACCACCATCAATGAAAATGGTCCCCAAGGCACCTAGTACATTCTAACAAGTGTGAATACAAGGACTTGAAGTCAAACACTTGAAGAATCCATCAAGTAGGAGACATTAAGGTATTCCCACTACCCAATAGCGAGGGAATTGCCATTGATGACTGCAATCTTCAAGGTACTGTCATAAAACTCTAAATCTCATTCCTAGAGTAAGAGGTGTTGCAGTCGATAGGAAGAGATCCATTGGAAGCAAGGCATTAAGGAATCCTTCATCATCCAACACGAGATAAGTCAAAGACTAATTGGATATGGAATTGGTATAGAATTTCACGACAAGGACTGCCAAAGACATGGTGTAGTGAACTGATACCAAGGAATGGCCAACACAAAAGGTCAAGGCAATTGCAGAATGGTCGACAAAGCTTTAATCCTTGAACAATGAGCACGACACAAAAGTGACTTAGGAAGCTTTTGACACAAAAATACCAACAACAAAAACTTGCAATGTAGGAGACATTGACAGATTCCCCATATAATTGGAAAAGAGACCAATTGGAGGAGTAAGAAACTCTGAATCGAGATAAGGCCAAAATACTAGGACCCAACTATTGATAGACTCAAAACTGGTGCTTTGTTCAAATAAACAAGCCTTGCTGCCATGATGTAAAAAACATGTGAATGAACTTCCCTTCCCCTCTTTCTTGTAAAGTTTTAACGAGTCCAAGAAAGCAAACTCGGGACCATCTTCATTTTTGGCAAGCTCAAAGAAGAGACAGAAGAATGCTTGATAAAGCATTGATTTGTGGATTTTACGAGCCCGAACTAGTACATGCTCGATGATGTTTTCATAGTTTAGAGAGTCTAAAAACTCCAAAGAAGACTCCAAGGGGGAACTTTTTTGTCCAATTTAGTCTGCTGAGGCCGAAAAAGTATAAAACAAACCATGGAAGAACTCTCTTAGATTCTGAAGAAGTAAGGTGCACCTTTTTCGTATTTAGTCGGGGAGGTTCGAAAAAGGTTAAATTACCACCTACCCAATGCTCCTTCAAAAGCAACATATAGCCTGAGTTTTACGAGTGTGAAGGAATGCAAGATAACTCAGAAAGATCCATTTGAGTACGACAAATGGGGCTTACAATAGTAAACTCGATGCTTTGTTCTTTAGGGTTTAATGAGCATGACAAAGACATAAAGTACACTCAGAATATTTTTCATGTTTAGGTCCAGAGCATGAAAAAGAGAAAACTAAGCTCATACCAGGGGTTCCTTTTTCGTAAGTTTAGTCCCTCAGGCTCGGAAAAGTGATAAACCTATCCTAGAGAATACTCTTCTCAATTCTGAAGAAAAGAGAGTGATCCTTCCTCATATTATTCCACATGGTCCGAGAAAGCAATAACCTACCACCAATGTGGATGCCCATTCACATATTATTAATGAGCCTGAATGGACAAGTTTACTCGGAAGTCAAGTCTATTTTGAGGAGTCAGACCTGGGCCTAAAGAAACCCAATATCTTTCTCGTGAAGTTTTAATGAGTCTAGAAAAGTCAACTCGCGACCTCCATACTGTTTTTAATGAGCTCGAAGGAGAGCAAAAAGAATGCTCTAAATGCAAGGAGACGAGTGTCATAAGCAGGTGAAACTAGTTTTCCAAGTGCAAGGAACAAACCTATGCATAATGCAAGGAACATGAGCAAGGTAAAGACACTCGGGGAACATCTCCTCAAGGTAAAAGGTGTCAAGCGGAAAAGGAAAAATGATACAAGGCTTAGCGACGATGAGAACAAAGATGAGGGCTTATACAACGAGCTAAAAGTGTGAAAGCCGGCATCAGGGTCATAAGTGCGAGCAGGGTACATGCAATTGTAGATACAACTTGAACAACAAGACAAGGCCAGTAAATAGTTGCGAATCCAACTAAAAATCCTTTCTCCAAGAAACAACAACATCAGGATCGTATTCAGAAGAAAAGATCTGATGTTGGTCACTTTGGCAGAAACACATATGACTTTGCTATCTTCTACAAAAAGTAAAGTCAAGGCAGAATCAACTGAAGAAGATTATATAGCACCAAGGATCGAGGTTTTATAATCAGTAAGATAAACCTCAGAAGGAGAGCAAAAATCAAGAAGGGAGATAGAGTCTGTAGGAACAAACTCAGTATCACAGGAGTTGAAAAATTTATAAGAAAAATCAAACTCATCAAGATCACTGACTTGCTATTCAAAGGAAGATTCGAAAGACTCAACAAGACCAACATAAGAAGAAAGGTTAGGCTTACTAGGAAAATTAGGGTTAGACTTAGTCACAACTGAACCAACATCCAAAAGAAGGTCAGACTGTATCAAAGACTCTAGGAAGAATTCATCTGAAGGAAGGAGATCATCCGAGATAGGACGCATGTCTAAACTTTCAAATGGATTGACAGAGTGGAGAGAAGGCTCCACAGTCTGTACATGATGACTCACTTGGTCAACTGCTGGGACCAAGTCCCAAGAAGGTAAGCATGAAAATAGAGGCTGCTTCTCAATATCAATTGAATGCAAAGGACATGAGGCCACATAGCTCACCTGTGGTGGGGTAGTGTCTATAGAAACACTGGGAATCAATAAAGGAAAGACCTAGTCTCTAGTTGGGTCAGGAGAAGGATCAAGAAATCCCAACTGATCGATAGTGACAATTTATTCACCATGATTAAAGTACATCAAATGAAAGAATGTTGACACCACAACTTGCATGGCATAGACATAATCACGTCCAAGGAGCATATTGAAGTCCAAGAGGTCTTCTATCACCATGAAGTCAACTAAGACGGTCTTCGCACACAAAGTAATAGGTGTTTGAGCAAGAATTTCCAAGGCTATACAAGTTCTTCTATCAAATGCTAGTAGCTGACTAGCAGTCGACACAAGGCTAGGAGATTCCATGCCTCGCCAAGCACGAGCAGACAAGATACTAACTGAAGCTCCTTCATCAACAATAGGATGAGAGAGGATGGTTGTTGAAAAAATTTCAAAATGTTCAAAAACGGGATGACCATGAAACCAAACTCTTCGCACCTCTGTGATAGAAGTGCATTTATAAGTATGGTGGTCTCCCTCACAAAGCTTACAAGGAAACTTGGGCTTGTGTTTTGAATGGTTAGTCTTTTCAACAGTGTCAACATGACTTGTAGTGGCTGACGGATTGTCTTCAGTATGAACCATAGAGGCTGAGAGACTACCCCCAGCATGACTTGTAGAGGCTAAGAGACTGGGTCCAACATGACTTGCAGAGATTGGATGGGAACCACCAGTATGAACAATAAAGGTTGAATGGTTAGGATCAACATGCTTTGCAACAGTTGAGTGTGTGCCCTCAGCATGAACTTCAGAGGCTGGGTGGATGGATCCAACATGACTTGCAGAGGTTGGATGGGGAGGTTCAATTTGAACATCAGAGGTTGAACGGGTGCCCTTAGCATGAGCTATAGAGGCTGAGTGACTGGATCCAACATGACCTGGAAAGGTTGGAAGGATCCCACCAGCATGATCAATAGAGGCTGGATGGTGAACATCAACTTGACTTGCAGAGGTTGAGTGCTTAGATCCAACATGACCTGCAGTGGTTGGATAGGTGCCCCCAGCATGAACTGTAGAGGCTAGGTGGTGAGGTTCAACTTGACCTACAGAGGTTGAACAAGTGCCCCCTTGCTTATGTTCCTTCTTCCTATTGCTTCTTCTTTTAATCCTTTTAGACTTCCAGTTACTAGTATCAGTACTTTCACTGCATGAGGTAGAAGGAGGAGGAGAATCAACTACAGGTGAAGGGGAAGCAGTGTTTTGATGCCCTTGATATAATGAGCTTACTTGAGAAGCATCAGGAGCATTCAGGACGGTTGGAGTGGAAAACAACCACACCGGTAGCCCTAGGGTGAATCCAGGTAGATTCAGGGTGGCCATCAAGGGAACACCAACATTCCCCGTAAGAGGAATGGTACAAGGAGTTCCTAGCATGGGTATCTCTTGGTTGGTGTTAAAAGGGGTGTTAGCCATAGTTTCAAACTAGGAGACAAATTATGAGGTTGGCAGGCAACCAAAAGTACAAAGCACACACCTGAAGGCAAACTAAGTACAGACAAACCACATAGCACTCACTAAAATTCCTAAAGCCAACAGACAAACAGGTATAAGATACGCTTTCCAAAAGAAAGCTGATAGATAGTTACTTGGCGTCCCTGTAGATGTTCTTAGGCACAAGCGGAGGAATCACCCACCTCCCTCCCACACCTTCTACCGGGGTTACCTTCCAAGCCCGTCCAAGGTCAACCTGAAATAGCCTTCTGGTGTACCTGTGTATGAAACCTAGATGTCAAAGAGACTAAAGGCTACCTTAACTATATTGATATTCTGGGGGGACAGTCACAAGCCTGGTTCGTACGCATGGGTAGGGTAGCAAAGACCAAAACCCTGTCTCAAACAAAATCCCCAGATGCGCAAAAACCTTGGTCTACGCTTTGACAAGGAATCAGAGGGTTATCTCCTCAGTCCAAGCCTCCACGTGACCTCATGCTTAACTCCCGTTTGATAGGAGCTTCCCAAATACCATCAACATAGAAGATGATTTACCTAGTGATTTGCCAACTATGTCTAAATTTAAACACTTGTGGGGAGTTTAAACTCCCTATCCCACAAGTCTATCCTAATCTAGTTGGTGTATGATCCTATAAAATAAAACTTACTAATAATTTTTAAATTATATCTATTATTTTAAGGGTTGTTTCTAGTCAGAGGGTAAATGGCGTGAAACTTATGTGGTGTTTTGACTCAAAGTTAAAAGAAAATGACTAAGCAAAGAGAAATGAAATGCAAAAAGAAAAAACTATTCTCTTTCTTTTCAAATAGAAACTTGAAAGCCACAAAAGACCAATTTATTTTTATTTTATTTTTTAAAATAATGATATGTAGTGTATTAGAAACAAAACCCTAATCTACATGCATATTAAAACACTATATGTTCTTTTTATTTTTATTTTATAAATGCAACTGAAAAACTACCTACAAACAAAAGCATGCAGATGGCAAGAACAAAACAAAAGGAACTCTGTTATACAACCACCAAACAAACTCTAGAATGCCCTAAAGTCAGTATAGACCCTACTTGAAAGGAAGGCTTGCATAAAAGACAAGTCAACTATTTTGGCATGGTGAAGTTAACCAACAAAAGAAGAAGGAAACAAACACCAACAAGCTTCTGAACTCAGACAAAGATCACTAACAGAGGCTAACCAGAAACATAAGCCAAAAATCAAGCCAAGAAAAGTGGGTGGGGGGAAAGAACAAAGAGTAAACCCTAATGCTATAATAAGGCTTACCACATAGATAAAGAACAACCAAAAAGGATGACACTAACTCCTTGGATTCATGCACTTGCAGAGGACACCAAAAGACCTACCAAACATCCCACAACAGTAAGAAAAACCACAAAAATGAGGAAAAAACACTGTTTTAGGGGCACACGCGGGTTGTACTACTGACAGGTTGCTTGTCATATGCGGGTTGATAGTATAGCAAGTTGCGTGTACAAGAACACGTTGGTTGTACCATTGACAAGTCACGTATCATATGTGGGTTGACAGTATAGAAAGTTGCATGTACCAAACCAGACACACGACTGTTCAGTCTACAACTCGCGTGTGGGTGGAAAAATTCCCAAAAAAGGTCAAAAACTACCTTAGGAAGGCAGGGGAGATGTTCTATCAGACTAATAAAGTGTTCCTAAGTGGCAAGAAAGACTTGAAACCTTGCAAAAGACTGAAAGAAAGACAGATAAACCCCAAACAGACAAGGCTATCCCCAGTGGAGTCACCAGTTCTATTGTAAAGGAAAGTTTCTTATGGCTATGGTTTAAGAGGTCATCAACATATTGGGGTTGAAAGAGAGATGCAAATGGTTCTGCAAGTAAATACAAGCAAGATCATAGATTAGAATGGTTCATACCTTAGCCAAACAAAGGTTGATCCACACAACCCTTCAATTCTCTTCTTGCTCCTCTTACTCCTCTTGCTCCAAGAGACCCGCAAAATGAATTATACCTTCTTCAAACCAATATGACCACATATAAAGTAATGATAATCAAAACAATAAAAGAAACTATTCTGATTAACATAAGCATATGATCATAAACAAAAATTCAATCACACATTGGACAATGATTTGGGAAGAAGAAGGACATCACATATTTATTAATCTTGAAAAGAAGTACAAGTATACCTTCTCTTCAAGTTCGGTACCTCACGAAACATTGATCTGGTTTTGCTGCTTCTCTTCTCTAAGGAACACAGCCTCCAATCTCTGCAACACAAGGAGATAACTTCCAGGGCAGAGGTGTGGGCAAAGAGAGTCCCAATTTCAAAATACGTATTTTTTTGACATTTTCAAGAGGCGTACGTGGGTTGCAGAGACAACAATCACCTATGTGAGGATGTATATGCAGGTTGCAATGCAGAAAGTATCATATTTAAGGTGTACACAAGTATTATATATAGCAACTTGTGTACATATGCGGGTTTCCTTAAGGAAACACACATACACATCAAAAAATATCATTTTTAGGGTACTTTTGGGTATTTTCAGACTTTGGCATCTTCTAGAAAGTTTTAGCTAACAAAAATATATTTCTAATAGTGTAGATATGAGGTCAAACAGAGTTACAAGAATCAAGATATGGGTCCTCCAAGTTAGGTGTTTTTTCAGTGACTTTCATGAAGTGTCGACATGGAATGGAATCATGGGAAAGTGGTCACAGGTAGAGATGTGTCATTTTGAGCTATAACATGGAGGAAGCTCTTATTTCCTTCCCAACATCATACTTTCACTCTGGATGCTTCCCTACCATCCAGAAAGCATGGTAGGAAGCTATAACATGGAGGAAGATACTTCCACTCTTATTTTGACCTATAACATGGAGGAAGCTCTTATTTCTTTCCCAACATCATACTTTCACTCTAGATGCTTCCCTACCAAGAAACCTTTGCAGATTCATTGAGAGAAATTAATGAGGGGTAATCCTTCAACCATTTCTTCATTGTGCAACTACTATAGATACTTGAAGTTTACATGGTTGAATATATCATGCTAGATTCTACTTGTCTCATTGGCGTGGGTCAATAGTGTACTTTGATGTGAGTAGAGAAAAAGTGTGATAACTCATATGCATTGGAGGCATGGTTTTCAACACGTTTAGCTATCATATTCCCAGTAGAGATATCTAAGATGTCAACTGCGTCAGGTTAAAAAAAAACATCTTTGGTGAACCAGTGTTTGTCATCTGATAAACATAAAACAATGTTGTTGCTAAGGAAGGTACATACAGAACATTGTTGAACACACCATGTTTGAATTTTAATGTTCCCTTCACTATAGATGGGATTTAATATTAATCTCCCATGAGAACACTTGTACCATCAATGATATTTAAATAAGAAAATGACTCCTTGGAGGAAACCGTGTGGTTGGAGGCTCTAGAATCTACGAGGGAGGCTTGAGATTTTGAAAATCTAGCCTTCAATGCATGGTGTCTCTCATAATCATTTGTCTTTCTTCTAGAATCAGTCTTCCTTGTTCCTTCTGGGAGGGAAATATGGTTATGTTCAAGAAGTTTGGCCATTTTATCTATATTCTTCTTCATACAAGAACTCTCTCGATGGTTTGATTTCTTGCAATAGGTACACTTGGTATTTTCAAACCTCTTCTGCTTATCCTTCTTGGAACCTAAGGCTCCATCCGATGGATAAATCTTCTACTTTGGTTTGGATTCATAGTTTTTTTTTATCCTTTCCCTTTTTATTCCCTTTTTCATTCTCATTCTTTTATCCCCCATCCAAAATTGCTTTATTATCGGAGGCTTGCGGTGCTCCCATTTGGACTAGTTTGTCTTGTTCTTGGATCAGGGATTCAATGAATGCATCAAGTGAATGCATTCACCAATTTGGGGTTGTCAATATCCCAAAGTGAAAGGTGGACACAAATATTGAAAATTTAGGGCCAAGATTACTCATAATGGATAGCATCAACTACTCATCATTCTTGTCAATTCCACATTGTTTGGAGTGCATGAGCAAAGACTTGAATTTAGTGAAGAACTATTGAATGGTTTTGAAATTTTTGGGTTGAAGAGAAATTAATTCATTCTATGAAATGTGTCCTCTTAGCTCATCTTTCTTTCCAAACATATATTCAAGCTTCATCTATACCTCCCTTGGAGTTTTCAAATCATCAATATGGAAGAGCGGTTCTTTGGAGATGTGAATACACATAAAACCAAAAGATTCATCTAACTTGTTCAGGTACTTTGATTTATCAATAGCTACCTGGGGTTCAAAATCCTTTCCCATTGTGACCCTATATAGACTCTTTCTGCACAAGGCTATCTACATATTTGTCCTCTAATCCAAATAATTTAAAGGTCTGAGGATTCTTGGTGTTAAAGGATTCAAATTCTCCATTTTGCAGCTGTAACAACAACACAATTTTTACTGAAATATTCTCAAAACCTACATAAAACTTTAAAATTGAAGATAAACCAACTCTATAGAGCTCTGATTCCATGTGAAATTATAAACCACATAATATCATCAAGATGAATAATACCTTATAGTGAAATACTTATGAAGAATGATGAATTGCAGTGTAAAAATTGATAAAAAAATAACACTGTGAAATTATGTAGAGAATAAAACACCAATTTGCAGCAATAACTGGTAAAAATTGTCATTAATATGTGTATAAACACAATATAATACAATGGAGGAAATTTGAATTGCCCAAGGATGATTCGAATCCCTGATTGAGACATGCCTAGCATAGGAAAAATCAACACTCTAGACATCTCCAATGCACTCTAGACAACTGAATCAATTAATAAGAAGTTAACTAAGTAATTGTAGGTCTACATGGGCAGATTTATCCTTAAATCATGCAAAATGGGCACATCAACTAACTGAAAGTGAACTGAAGGTGGCCATCGAAGCCTAACTCCAGTAAGATGAAGGTGAACTAAAGGTGGGATTTCCAAAGTTTTGTGTGGAATCCTAAAATCTAGGGATTGGTCTCCAGAGATTCTAAACTTATGCATGAGGGCACATCAAGTGTCTAGTGATCCCCATAAGTACATCTACATAGCACTAGGGGTTCTACAACATTATCCTAATCTAGGAAACTACTAAAATAACTAAGGTGGACAAGGGAGGATTATTAAATAATCCTAATAGATACAACCATCATGGAGGATTTAAGGGGTGCAATGAAAATAATAGAGTTCGATTTGGTGTTCATCCAAGGAGCTCACATTGCTTCATATTTTACAAAAACACTCTCTTCAATCCTAATTGTCCCTTGAAAGATAGAACTGACTTGAAATTTTGTACAAATGTGGTGTAGGTGACTACTCATTAGAGGATATCCTATCATGCTAGACAAAATTAGGAACAAAAGAAATGTTGTAACACCCCGGTTTTGACCCCGTTGCATTAGATGTATATGATGTATATATTGTAAATAATCATGGTGCAGAGCTAAAGGCCAAGGCCCCACCATCGATTGGTTATGCTATGTTTCAGATTGAAATTGTCACCGATGGTATATCGGGGCATGCGACATACATATTAAGTTCGTAATTATGTAAATATACATCTTTAATTAAATAAACCCAACCAGCTATGCTCACTGCAACCATGATGAAAAGGGCATGATTCTTACAAGGATAGGGGGGGAATTGTCAAATCTTGGGCAATGGGGGAAAAAGCCATGTGTCACCTTCCCTTGTCTTACCCAACTACCACCATTGAAAAATGTTGGTGTTCGTTGGGGTAGTTATGGCTAGGAGTGGAGTGTGGCAGGACTGTCAGTCCTTTCCCACACGCACACTCCACCAGCGGATTGAACCTCACAATGGGCAGGAGAATGACTACGCCCCTCATTCCATCTTCTCCACGACGCCACTCTTTGCCTTGTCTGTTCATCCTCACACAGGGGTAGTAGTTTGATTGTTCCTCACGCACAGGATTCTTTCCTATTTGGTCTCACACAGCCAGGAGAGAGGAGCTATCTCCACTGTCATTCATATTTTCCACATAGAGGAATCTAGTGTGTTTCAATCCGTATTTGGGATTTGGTGTGAATATTTTCTCATGCACTGGGGTCTGTGTTGTTGTTACTCACGTAGCAAGCTGGGAGCCGTTCAGTCACTATCACCCACAATGTTTTTCTGTGGAGAGCCATTTTTACACTCAGGGACTGTGTATAAGTTTTCCCTACCAATTGTTGCTCGTGCATATGTTTTTGCCTCTGTATTTTGGGGATGGGTGCAATTTTCCCTCATGTACAGGTTGGGAGACTGTAATTTCTTCCCCAGTGTGGTCTGTGTAAGTTTTCCTGGTGACTTCGTGGTCCAGGACGGACTGTGGTTTCCCCATGTTGTGATTTGTGTTTACTGATACGTTTTGAGACTGTTGTAATTTGCTTGGGAGTCGTTTTGGCCACGATAGTGCCAAGAACGACTTAGGAGTAGTTTTCCCTATTTAAGCTGTAACTGCTGATTGATTGCATGTGTGCAATGGTTGGTCTTCAGACTCTGTTGGGATCAGGGATGGGGGCTTGGGTTGCTTGATAAACCTGGTGTGTTTGGAAACCACACAGATAGAACTAGAGGGCTGGCTTTCTTCTCCACAACCCCTGAATAGCATTGGAAGGGAAGTCAGGGCCTGAGGGACTATGTAGTAGAGAAGGGACTGATTCCTTGTGTTGGGTGTGTGTGGGTGTCTTAGAGGTCAGGCTAGCTGGTGTAGGTGTTCCTAGCTCTATAATGAGCTCACCAGCTTAGCATTTAGCCTTTCCCAACTACTGGATGGCCTGATAAACCTGACCATGTTGGCTTGGCTGTCTTGTGGATGGCCTGATAAACCCAACTGTGTTGGCTTGGCTATGTTTTATGTATCCTTGGCTATGTGTAAACCTGTTTTTTCCTTATTCCTTGGAGAATCATGCCCAGCTCGGGGGTGGTAGCGTTGCTGAGAGATTAAGGAGCACACTGGCCTATGGTTGGGTGGAATGTTGCAGCGACTTAGTTGGTTGTGGAATGAGTTCTTCATAAGATAAGTAATTTTGTCTATTTTACTTCTGCAATTCTATTTACTGTTAATGAATGTGATGAACATGTTGAATGCTTGTATGAATGTATGTTTGCTTCTGATGTATGATAAATGGTCATGTATGCCTGTTCTAGTTCAAAGCATTTTGTTTTCAGCATTTCAGTATTTTTATGAATGCACATGTTCATGGGGCTGGTTTCCCGGATGGTTAACGCCATGGTAGCATCCTCCTCACTGGTCAAAGGGTCGGGGACGTTACAAATGTCAACCTACTAAAGAGATATCCAAGTCACACATAATTAAACTCTAAAAGTTTGCAAGTAATTAGAAGATCATGTGCTAATATATGAGGTGATAACAATTGGGAAAACTCTATTGTAAGATTAAAAAAGAATAAAGAGTCTGGCTATCCCAACCCAAGGAAGCGAATTGAGATATACAAAGAAGCATTAAATCCATTCCAATAAATTGTTCGACATGAAGAATTACAAGATACAACATAGGAGAATACAAATATAACCATTGTATTAAGCGAGTTTCCTGACCTAGTAACTAAACACGAATTTGTCAATCAACTAATTCAATTATTGACACTTTTAAGATCTTACCACGATAATGGCAGGAACTCAAAAACCTTAGCACAATTGAATAATGAAGTAAAAAAACTCAGAAGATCGGGACCCATTCGTATAACTTGAGATACAATATTACTAAGTTTGATAGGTTGTTGTTGAGTTTGGATCACAAGTGAATAGATTACCATGAGAAACATGGATAAGAATGGGGAGACCAAGTTTGGAAAGATCTTAGAACTATCTATAATCGATAGACCAAGGTTTGATAGAACTAATTGGTGTATTAAAAGATGCCCAAACTAGTATAATGGGAATATTGACAATAGTAAATTATGAGGACATCAAATTAGTTGACAGAATGACCCAATATATGGCCTTGGTCAGAAGATTGTAGGGAAGAAATGAAGGAAACATTATATTTAGGAAAATATAAAATAATTTCAAAAGGAGAAGGGAAAAGAGTCATAATACCACTTAGCCCTACTAAAGGGAAACCATGTGACAAAGATGCCAATGTAAGAAATCTATACCAAACTATCCAAAGTGATCAAGACACAGTCAATCCTAACAATCATGGGGAATTACATATCTAAACAACTCTTTCCATCAACCAAAATTTAGACACACAACTATGTGAATGGAAAATAGAAAATTATGAATCGAAAGCTCATGATTGTTGGGCGATACAAGCATTACCAAGAGTTAACTACCGATCCCAAAGATTTATGAAAGGGGATAAACTCAAACTTGTAGTCTTATACCATGTGATATAAAATTCATGACCCTTCCACCCTTGAGATATAGAATAAAAGACTCCCCATCGGTACATGTTAATCAAGTAATGAAAAATGTTGGAAAATAAGGTGGTTTACAGAGTGTGGTTCAAACGTTCACCTATAAAGTAGTGCAATGGTGGGATACTCATAAAATATGGATGCAAACATGGACAATTTCATCAACATACTTTATAGAAATACTTTTGGGTAAATTAATGGAAAAAACACACATTGAAAAATATATAACTGGTGTAGACCCAGTCACGCAAATACACAAATGTGAGTATGAATCACACAGAATATGATACAAAGACAAAATAACACGTCCACGTATGTTTCCAAGTGCCTTGAAAAATCTACCTAATAAGTGGTATAAAGATGAAGAAGCAAAAGAAGAAATAAAGTTTTGGGAAGTAATAAAATTTAATTTGTGAATGACTTTTCGCATATTGCTGTAACAGAGGACTTAGAAGATGCATTGCAAGAGATACAAAAAATTGTTGTTGAACTAAAGACTCGATAAAAATAAGTGCAAGAAAAAACTAACAAAATAACAACTTTGACTTGTAAATCAATAACATATCACCAATAGAATCAAAGGCATACAATTGTAAGAAGAATAAACACATCAACATAAAATTTTATAGGGAAAAGTTATAGATAGAAATGAAAGCACCCAATGGTATTACAACAGTTTAAAAGTACCCCATATAGTAATAACTACAATTCACACATAGGATGATAAAGTAAATAATTCCCACAAGCATCATTGAATTCAAGAAAGGATAGAGAAAAAATTATGAGTCAAAGCACCATAATGGATGGACAGAAACATAAAAATTAAAAGTTTAACATATCAGACGATATTAGACCAAAAATGGATAAAATAGGAGAGTACTAGTTGGATCAACATATAACGGAAATAACCGATCTACTTAAATAATACTAGGATGTATTTGCAAGATATTATCAATATTTAAAAGGTTTAATAGAAGGAAATGGAGAAATGAAAACTGACCTTATACCTAATGTGAAACCTATAAAGAAACAATCATACAAACTTACCGACAAGTACAAATAAATCACAAGGAAAGAGACTGAAAAAATTATATCAATAGACATCATTTATCCAGTTGATCAGTCAGAATGGGCTATCCCTATGGTAATTCATCCCAAGAAGCATGATATGAAAATACTACAATTTTTTGTCAATTTTATAGGATTAAACACACTTACCTTTATAGACTCGTTTCACACTTCATTTTCCAACGAAATCATTAATGAAGTAGCAAGACATGAATGCCATTATTTTACATACGACTTTTTATGGTATAATCAAGCTACTATCTCCAAGGAATATCAATTGAAGAGAACCCTTGTTACAAAATTTCGAGCATTCACTTATAGATTTATGCCTTTTGGATTGAAAAATGTGCTTGATGTGCTTCCCATAATCGTAGTAAGATCCTTCCATGAATATAAGTAAAATATTATTCCAGTATACTTTGATGATTGGAAAATTGCAGTCTCTTTAAGGATCACATCCACTACTTCGACTAATGCTTGAACGCTATTGAGAAATTCAATTTTCCCTGAATATAAAGAAATGCATATTTGCAACACCCATAGGGATACTTCTAGGGCATGCCGTATGTAGATATGACATAAAAGTCAACGTAACAAAAATAAATGTAATAATCGATTTGAAGCCTCCTATTAATAAAAAGAAGATACAAGTATTCCTGGGCCACGTCGAATACTACATAAAGTACATAAGCCACCATTCAGGTATAACTTACCCATTGGAAGAACTTTTAAAGATAGACATGCAATTCAAATGATTGGAAGAATGTAATGAGTCATTTAAACTATTAAAATCAAAGTTAGTCGAAGCATCAATTTTATGATTCCTCAACTAGATAAAAAATTTCCATGTTTATATTTATGCATAATACAAATCAGTCGAGGAAATCTCAGGACAACCAATCATTCGATTGCTTATTCTAGTCATAAATTGAATACAGATGAAAGAAATTACCTTACAACAAAAATAGAATATTTGGGAATGACATTCTCCCTCCGAAAATACCAACACTACCTCTTAGAAAACCCATTTACATTTTAAACTAACTATCAAGTACTCAAGTATTTAGTCAATACATCAAGGAAAAAATTGTTGATGGTTTCTATTATTAAAAGAGTTTTAATTTAAAGTTATTGTCTGCCTAGAGAAAGATAACGTAGGAACATATCTCGTATTGAGACTTGATACAAGAGAATACCCAAATGGAATTAAATATTACCTTTCAGATGCAAATAGTTTTAGGATAGAATCAACTCCAACTAAACTAGTTGATATTGTAGGATTCCTCGAAGAAGGAACATCATAAAATGATATATTAGAGAAGAAAAAAAAGATACTAGTAATGGAGGTCATCCATTTCACAATAATAAATGGATATATGTATAAGTGAGAACTTCATGATATCCCCAAAATATGCATGATTGAACATAAAATACAATAAATTATTAATGAAGCACATGCAGTTCCTACTAGAGGCCATTATCATGCACATACTACATCAAAGAATATTTTACATGTTGGTCTTTGGTGGCATACCCTTCACAAATATTGCATAATGATAGTGAGTCAATGCAACATATCTCAACAACTTGGTTGACCACTAAAAAATATGAGATGCCATTAGTATCAATTAATCCCAACCTTCCTTCTATGGTATGGGAAATCGACTTTGTAGGACCATTTCCTAAACAAGGGAGAAGGATAGGGGAAAGTTACAATATAACAGGAGTAGAGTACTTAACAAAATGGGTGGAATCTAACCCAATTGAATTATGTACAAAATAAGTCACTGCAAAATTTATATATGAGAATACAATCACGAGTTTCAGTTTCCCCCTAGTACTAATAAGTGAAAGAGGAACATGTTTCATAAATAAAACCATTGAAGTTCTATTGAAGGAATTTATGTTTAATCGCCATAAGATCAGTGCTTGTCATCCCCACTCGAATGGAGCAATAAAATCCTTTAACAAAACATTAATGAAGGGACTGACAAAAATATGCGACAACAACTTAGAAACTAGGATGATAGGATCCCCATGATATTATCGGCGTATCAAACAAAATACAAGAGATCAACAGGTCAAACCCCATTCAAACTAGTATATGGCCAAGAAGTAGTTATTACTTTACAATTTTATCAACACCCTGACCATGTTTCCAAAGTACTTAAACTTGGTACAACTAGATCAAGGGATGACTGAATATTCTAGTTACATAAACTAGAAGAGGATTGATAGATTTCCTTGAACCATTTAGAAATTAAAAAACAACACTAAAAAAACATGGCATGACAAGAACCTAAGAAATAAGGATATCTCCGTAGGATATTTGGTACTATCATATGATATCAAAATAAAAGGTAAACCGGGAAGTTAGAAACAAAACGCTAGGACCTTATGTGTTCGAAGACATATGACCAATCAAGGTAATACAATTAAGAAAATACAAGGTTATATTCTTGCAGAAGTGATCAATAGTGCTCGACTAAAGTGGTACCATCCATAAAAATATAATGTCTATAGTGTCCATAATGTACATAGTATATGATTTAAAAATATATATAAGTTAATAGATGGAAAAAATAAAAAACAAGAAAACATCAAAGTAGTTCAAATGAAAAAAGAAGAGTCGTTCAAATGATAAAAGAAAACAAAAAAATGATTGAAGGAACATCTATCAATAACAATGCAATGAAAGAATGGAAAAAAAAAGTCGCCAAACTATTCATAGAAAGAAATAGCGAGGAGTAAGTAAAAATATAGAATTACATGCAATAACAATTCATTATTACTATTCGTACTGTAAATTAAAACTATTCAACGATCAAATCCACATTGATTTGATATTAGAATTTGCACAAATGAAATAATTACTAAATCAAAACACCCGTACCCGTATAACAAATTATGACCAATTTTTTATGTCACACGAACCAAATCGTCTCAGATTTAGAGACCATCGTTCCATAATTAATATAACTAAGCAACCAACAACTAAATACAATCAAATTTTTTTAGTGTGAAGGAGGCCAATCAATAGAACAAAGCAGAGGAATAATTCATAAAGGAAAAAGTGAGAACAAAGAAAATAATTTCACCAAGAATGAAGGGTGCAGTATATAGATCAAAGAAAATAGAAGAAGAAAAACATACAAAAGACACAAGCTTGCAATATGGGCCCCATTGGTGATAAGTTTTGATGGACTTAAAGAACACATTAGAATATTTCTGGTGAACAAATATCATCGGGTTAAACTATTGCTTGACTAGTTAGTTTATATAAATGCAAATATGGTCCATAGAGAAACCATGTTACCAAAACTTGGTGAAGCAATCCCAACTACAACTCAATCTCTGCAACTGGTAGAAGAGTTCATCGAAAAGTTGAAGGGAAAGACTTGGAACAGTCTTATTATCACCATGGTGGGAAACTATAGTTTCTATATGCTTATCATGCATTGATAGAGGGTCATGTGTAAAAATAACCATGTTAGACCCTATTGAGGAAATTGTTGAATAGGGGAAAGTCTTTAATTGGGTTAAGTATTTAGTAGACACCATCTAAGTCAATTATGAGAAGCATTAAGAAATAGGAAAATGGTAAGTTTTCCATCCCTCTTAATTTGGATAGCAATGACGAGGTTCTTATCAGTGGGGGAATATGTATTTAAATAAGGGGTTTTGTCAATGATGTTATCGTTGTAATATTTTCCCAAAATATATTCGATTCCAACATCATATGTAACCCTGAAGGAAATATTTGCTCAGTGGTTCGAAAATTTCAAGGCATCTTGTCGAGGGTGGAGGGTACCATGAAACATAAGGAGGAATATACCACTGAAATCTCATATACAATTGGACTTAGAATGCATTAAAGTTTGGTATGCACATGGAGTAGACAAAGATCCTGAAGAGTTGGATTACTATTCCTTGGAATACCACATTTTCATGGATCTATCGAGGCAATCAAATACAAAATATTGAGTACCCCCCTTAGCCAAAGGTTAAGTATAGCAGATAATAACTCCATTGTGATATGGAGAGCTAGATAAAGAGATGGAGGCATAGATGTATATAATTTCTTTTGCAACCTTATGAGACTCAATTCCATTGAATCTAATGAAGAATAAAAAACCAACAAAGAAAGGAGAGAAGACAAAAGTTGGTGCTGACAAACTCGGTAAAGAGACCAAAGAAGAGTCGTCGATACTTCTATATTCTTCGCAATATATTGAATGGGAACATCCGCCATTAAAAAATTAGATGGAAATGGTAGTAGCTAATTTTTTGTTCGTAGAAGAAGGTTCCAAGGGAATACAACATTAATAAAAAAGTGCAAGTTAATAATGGAGTCAAGTGCCCTTATTGACTATTCATAAGCATTAGACTGAACAAAATAAATCATTACGAATGCAATGAAAAATGATATAAACATTGAGAAAAATTTCCAAGTTAAGATGTAGTTGCAAAGTAAAAAAGAGGATCCCAAGAATGAGAATATAGGTAAGCCCCCCAAGGTACAAACTCAGTTGTGCACACATACAAAAATGGTTTCCAACAAAATGAATACTACAATCTAGGCCGACTTAACTCAAGATTTGGAACCCCATCATTGAAACCCATTACCCAAGAACCACAAATGGTTCCTACACAGGCCAACCCATCACCATAAATTCCACCAACACATCCATAAAATTCACATTCAACTCTAACGCAGTCGACCTCTACTCCAACCATACCTACACAGACTAACCCTCCACCTCAATCAACCTCTCCCACCTCAATTCACACAACCAAAATATATTAACCATACTAAGAAAGATAAGACACGAGATCCTAGTGGAGAAACATAGAAACATCAAGAAAAATATGATTATTGTGCAGAGAGGCGCTCTACATCCCAGTATGGGGGAGATCTTGTAACGTTACGTAACGTTATGTTGGCTATAAATAATAAATAATAGAAAATTAAAATTAACCAATATGGGGGAGATCATGTAAGGTTATGTAAAGTTATGTAATGTACTATAACATTATGTAATGTAATGTCAGCTATAAATTTAATCCTCTCACAACCACATAATTATAATTCAGTACTTTTACTGCAAGATCAGTCTGATAACTGGAAATTGATTCCTTATACTTGTTGATGTATTTGTAACTTCGAAATGTATTCACTTGTATATCTTATGTATTGTACCCCGATGTTTATTTCGAGAAGTATCTGTAATGTAATTGAGTCATGTCATGCCCCGATGTTCCTATCAAGAGATTCAATAATATAAACAAGTCATGTAAAGTCATAGAGTATAACCCTCCTTATTGATCAAGGGTTAAAGTCCCCGTAGTTGTGGGGCCCTAGGGTTATTAGACTCTCCTAGAGAAGTTGGCCCTAGTGAGTTATTGTCAAGTAAGAAATTAGTATAAATAGAGAGTGAGCCTCTCTATTTAACACACATTCACTCACACCTAGTTGTAGCACATAACTGAGAGAGAAAGAAGAAGTTGGGACAAGAGAGAGAGAGACTGATGCTGTTGGGAGATCATCTTACTATCCTTGGGTTTTACTTTTGGTGCTTATTCAATCTCTAAGGAAGCTGCAGGGTTTTCTCCTTTATGGTTTCCTCGAGGAAAATATTTGTGTTCATTGTCTCTTGTGTTTGACTGTTGTGCTTGTTATTCTCTCAGAGCTAACCTGAGAAGAAGACACTGTGAAGCTACATAAGCTAGGGATTCTTACTTTTTGGGTCTCTCTCCACAATCCATCAGCAAAAGGAGGTTGGGATGAACCTCCATTAAAGAGAACATCTATCTGTCAAAGTAGAATCTGATTCTGAACATTTTCAGTTTTCTACCTACCACTGCATCGGGAAATTAGGGATTTTCACTGAAGAATAATTTTTGAGTGAGCCTAGGCTAGGATTTCTCTCCTCCTCAAAATCGAATTTTAGAGACAAGAATCAAGTTTTTTGGTTGGGTATAACTCCAGGAAAGACAAACCCTAATTTGCCCTGGAATTAGAAAACCAACACTGCAGAAGATCAGCTCCAGATCCAGTTTTCAGCTTCTCAAATTGGTAAGATCTAAATATTTTGTATTTCCATTTTAGGTTCTATGTTAAGATGTCTCATCATACCAAGCTTTATGAAAATCTTTAGGGATCTCATAACTTTCGAGCTTGGAAGTATAGCATCTCCCTGGTCTTGGAAGAAAATGAGTTGGACTCTTACATCAATGAAGAGGTTCCAGTTCCAGAGGGAGATGAGGGTAAGGCCTTATACAAAAAGAAATCGCTCATGGCTAAGAGGATTATTGCTGATTCAATCAAGGATCATCTCATACCACATGTGTGCTCCCTAAAGACACCTAAAGCTATGTTTGATGCCCTGACCAAACTGTTTGAAGGAAAGAACATAAATCAAAAGATGACTTTGAGGAACCAGTTGAAGAATGGGAAGATCCAAAATGTAGAGACCATATAGCCATACTTCACAAGGGTCTCCCAGATCAAAGAACAACTTGAAGCAGTGGATGAAGAAGTAGAGAATGAAGAAATTGTGATGACTACCTTGAATGGTCTCCCTAGATCATGGGACTCCTTCATTCAATGGATTTGTGCAATAAAGAAGCTAGTCAATTTTAGTAGGCTGTGGGAAGAATGCTCACAAGAAGAAGCTTGAATAATAGCCCAAGAAGAAAATATGGGAAGTGAAGATCAAGCTCTCACAGTACACTCCAAGAAAAGCAGAAGAGACTTTCATCACCCCAAAGGTAAGCATTCTCACCAGAAAGGTAACTCATGAAAACCAAACAGAGATTTCTCTAAACTCATATGTTTTACTTGTGATGAGAGAGGACACTATTCTAGATATTGTCCTAGGAACAGAAATGGCTCTCACAAGAAGAAGGGAAACAAGAGAAGAAATCATGCTTATGCTGCAGAAGATGATGAACCTTCCACAAAGAGAATCAAACAAGAAAGTGATGATTCTTCAAGTAATGAAGAATATGTTCTTATTTCCACTCTCACAGGAACTACCACACATGGAAGAAATGACTGGGTTACAAATAGTGGGGCTTCCAAACATATGACGGGTTTCAAAGAATCCTTTGTGAAACTATTTGAACATGAATCACCTCACAAGGTGAAACTTGGGGGTGACTACCAATATGCAATAAAAGGTAGTGGTGAATCCTCCTATAAACTAGACTCTGGAAAGTCTATGAAGATGAAGTATGTTTTATTTGTACTAGGACTAAAGAATAATCTCCTCTCCATATCTGCATTAGATGCAAAAGGCATGAGGGTTGCATTTGTATATGGCCAAGTCCTTATGTGGCCAAAGGGAAAGACTATAGATGATGTAGTAGTAATTGGAGAGCAAGAGGGAGGACTATACAAATTGAAGGGCCAACCAGAACAAGCTTTGGTCCATGACTCAATAGAGCCAAATGAACTTTGGAAGAGAAGTCTTGCACATTTGCACTATAGAGCGCTACCACTTGCAAGCAAAGCTGTTGAGGGTCTTCTAGAAATATAGACAAAACATGACGCTATCTGCAAAGGATGTGCGAAAGGAACATCAGAGGAAATTTCAACTCAAAATGGGCCTTTTAACTTTTATTCAAATTCCATGTCATCATGTGTTAGCCAATGAAATTGCTTTAAATTTGAAATACCGTATAGGTCTTAAACACTTTTTTAATATAAATTTGGGGATAGGTATCATAAAAAAAAACTACTTTTTTTGTTTGTATTTTTGACATATCTCCCCGTGTTTTTACTCAAATTTCGATTGGGAGAGATCGTTGGATGTGGAATTAAATTCTGCATCCAACGAGTACCCACTCATCATACTTTTGACAGACCTCGCTACCCCCAAAACAAGAAATACCTGAAAAAATGGAACGATGATGTCATCATTCCATTTTTTTAGGTATTTCTTGTTTTTGGGGTAGAGGGGTCCGTCAAAAGTATGCCGAGTGGGTACTCGTTGGATGCGGAATTTAATTCCGCATCCAACAAGCTCTCCCGATCGAAATTTGAGTAAAAACATGGCGATATATGTCAAAAATACAAACAAAAAAGTAGTTTTTTTCTTTTCTTCCTCCAAAATTAATAAATATTATTTTATTAATTCATTTTAGGAGGCCCATTTTGAGTTGAAATTTCCTCTAATGAGAACACAAAGAAGACATTTCCAAGTAGCGAGAGAAAGGAAAAAGGAATCTTGGGAATCATCCACTCTGATGTATGCGGTCTGATGTCATCCAGTTCATTGAGCGGGTATGTATACTATGTTTCCTTCATTGATGATTTTTATAGGAAGACATGGATATAATTCTTGAAAAACAAAGATGAAGTATTCAACAAGTTCAAGGAATTCAAATCCTTGATCGAGAACCACACAGAAAAGAAGATGAAGACCTTTCGATCAGACAATGGTGGAGAATTCACATCAAATGAATCCAAAGAGTTATGCAGAGATTCAGGGATTAAGATGGAGTTAACCACTCCATATAATCCATAGCAGAATGGGGTTGTAGAAAGGAAGAATATAATGATCATGGAAGTTGCAAGGAAAATGCTTCATGATCAAGATCTTCCCATGCATCTATGGGCAAAAGCTGCCAGGACAACGGTGTATGTACAGAACTGTACTCCACATAGAGTACTAGAGAACAAGACAACTGAAGAAGTCTTTTCCAGCAAGAAACCAGAAGTTAGCCATCTTAGAATATTTGGTTGTCCAGTGTACATACACATTCCAAAAGAAAAGAGGACAAAGTTAGATCCTTATGGAAAGAAGGGTATATTTGTGGGATATAGTGAAAGATTGAAATCTTATAGAATATACTTCCCAGTATTCAAGAAGATCGACATTAGCAGAGACGTAACATTTGACGAATACTCAGCTTACAACAAATCCAAAAAGAGACCAATTGAATACTTTGAAGAAACAGAAGTACCCAGAATTCAAGATACTACTATGAACGATGCAACTTAAGAAAAAGATCAAGAAATAGAAGAACCACAGAAACCTATAGATCCACCCCAAGAGAAGAATCCTCATAAGAGGAAACCTGCATGGGTACGAGAAGCTATCCAAGGTGCAGAAATATATGGGGTGCCAGAAGAAATGCACAGAGAGAGGAAAAGAACTAGGTCCTGCTCCGATTATGTAGCCCTATTATGTGACATCATTAATAAAGAACCTTCCAACTATGAAGAAGCAGCAAAGAAGAAAGAATGGAAGGATGCTATGATTGAGGAGTACCAGTCGATCATGAAGAATGATGTCTGGGATCTTGTCCCTAGACCAAAGGGGAAGTCTGTTGTGATTTCCAAATGGATCTACAAGATCAAGCATGCTGCAGATGGTAGGATAGAGAAATATAAAGCAAGATTTGTGGCTCGTGGCTTCTTTCAAAAAGAAGGAATAGATTATGAAGAAATTTTTTCACTTGTAGCTAGATACACTTCCATCATATCAATACTTGCTCTGGCTGCAGTGATGAAATGGAAGATACACCAGATGGATGCCAAGATTTCTTTCTTGAATGGTGTAGTAGAAGAGGAAGTGTATGTGGAGCAGCCACTCAATTTTGAGACACATGACAGGGAGACTCATGTGTGTAAATTGAAGAAAGCCTTGTACGGTTTGAAATAGGCACCCAGGACATGGTACAACAAAATTGACATCTTCCTATCCAGTTTGGGCTTTACCAAGAGTAAAGAGGATTCCAACCTTTACTACAAGGTTGAAGAAGGGAACCTAGTGATACTCCTACTATATGTAGATGATCTGTTTGTAATAGGTAAGGATGGGTTGATTGCTGATACAAAGAGGAAGCTTGCTGTCGAGTTAGAAATGAAGGACTTGAGTATGATGCATTACTTTCTAGGCATGGAGGTGTGGCAGAATGCAGATGGAATATCCTTGGGACAAGGGAAGTATGCAGTAGAGATCTTGAAGAGGTTTAGGATGATGGACTGGAAGGCCATGATCACACCTATGGAATTGAACCTGAAGCTATTGAGTGATGCTTCATTAGAGACGGTTGATGCTATGATGCATTGTCAGATGATTGGGTCCTTGATGTACCTGATGAATACAATACCAGGTATTTTTTTTTGCTGTGAACACATTGAGCCAGTTCCTGACGGATCCCAGACATGTTCACCTGATTGCTGCAAAGCATATTATGAGGTACCTGAAGGGTACAGTTGATTATGGGATCAAGTATAAGGCGGATTAGAATATTAACCTGGAAGGTTACGTTGATTTATATTGGGTAGGAAGTTCCATCGATAGGAAGATCACTTCAGGATGTTGCTTCAGTATGGGATCAGGTGCGATCTCTTGGTTTAGCAGGAAGCAGTCCTATGTGGCACTGAGTACAGCTGAAGCAGAGTATGTCGCAACTTGTTTGGCTAGTTGTGAGGCAGTGTGGCTAAGGAAGCTACTATTTGATTTATTTGATCTTCAGTTAGATGGTACTTGTATATATTGTGACAACCAAAATTATGTGAAGTTGTCAGATAACCCAGTGTTCCATGACAAGTCAAAGCATATCGAGATCAAATATCACTATATTAGAGATATGGTGCAGAGAGGAGCAGTGAAGCTCCAATATGTTACGATGGATGAGAATATAGTTGATGTGTTGACCAAACCATTAGCTAGAGTGAATTTTGAGTACTTCAGGGAGAAGCTTGGTGTTCTCTAGATCGAAGTTCCTTCCAGGGGGAAGTGATGAGTCCGTGATCCCTTCTGACATGGTGATAGGATTGGTTCCTTCCATGGTCATATGTAAGTGTAGAGACATTATGTTATGACCGTGGGATTGGCTCCCAAATGATCAGATGTAAGTGCAGAGCCATTCTAATATGACTGTGGGATTGGATCCCACATGATCAAATGTAAGTGCAGAGCCATTCTAATATGAATATGGGATTGGCTCCCACATGATCAGATGTAAGTGCAGATCCATTCTTATATGAATATGGGATTGGCTCCCACATGATCAGATGTAAATGCAGAACCATTCTGATATGACTGTGGGATTGGATCCCACATGGTTAGATGTAAGTGTAGAGCCATTCTGATATGACTGTGGGATTGGCTCCCACATGATTAGATATAAGTGTAGAGCCTTTCCCCAGATGATAGATGGTGTGTCCTATCATGCCGACAAATTCAAGTGTAGAGCCTTTCCTCGAATGATAGATAGTGTTTCCTATCATGCCGATGGATGTAAGTGCAAAGCCTTTCTCTGGATGGTAGATGGTGTGTCCTACCATGCCAGTTTATATAAGTGTTGAGCCCTTCCTTGGATAGTATATGGTGTTTCCTACTATGCCAGAGGATGTAAGTGCTGAGCCTTTTTTACTGTGTTAGATATAAGTGTTGTGCCTTTCTCTAGATAGTAGATGGTGTGTCCTTCTATGCCAATAGATGTAAGTGTTGAGCCTTTCCTTGTATGGTAGATGGTGTGTCCCATCATGCCAGTGGATGTGAGTGTTGGGCCTTTCTGACATGGTGGTGGATGTGTTCCTCCCATGGTCATATGTGAGCATTGGTCGTGCCTTTTTGACATGATGGTGGATGTGTTCCTCTCATGGTCAGATATAAGTGTTGGGCGAGCCTTTCTGACTAGGTGAGATATAAGTGTTGAATAAGATGAATACCTACATGGAGGCTAGGCCTAAAACCAACATGAAAAAGGGCTGTCTCTGTAGAACTTCCTATGACGAGAAGAATTGAGAGATAACACCAGTTGATTGAGATGGCGAAAGCAGTTATGATGATGATCCGGATTTGATGATCCATATCCAGTGATGATCTAGATCTAGTGATGATCCAGATCTAGTGATGATCCAGAATTGAAGATGAAGATGAATTGATGGTGATCCGGATGATATAGATAAGAAGACTTGTGCTGACAAATTGTGTTGAGAGAATACCTTCCTATTTAAGAGGGAGTGTTGATGTATTTGTAACTTCAGAATGTATTAACTTGTATATCTTATGTATTGTACCCCGATGTTTATTTCGGGAAGTACCTGTAATTTAATTCATTCATGTCATGCCCCGATGTTCCTATTGAGAGATTCAATAATATAAACAAGTCATGTAAAGTCATAGAGTATAACCCTCTTTATTGATCAAGGGTTAAAGTCCTCGCAGTTATGGGGCCCTAGGGTTATTAGACTCTCCCAGAGAAGTAGTCCCTAGTGAGTTATTGTCAAGTCATGAATTAGTATAAATACAGAGTGAGCCTCTCTATTCAACACACATTCACTCACACTCAATTGTAGTGCATAACTGAGAGAGAAAGAAGAAGCTGGGACAAGAGAGAGAGAAAGAATACTACTGTCGGGAGATCATCTTAGTGTCTTTGGGTTTTAATTTTGGTGCTGATTCTATCTTTGAGGAAGTTGTGGGGTCTTCTCCTTTATGGTTTCCCCGAGGAAAATATTTGTGTTCATTGTCTCTTGTGTTTGATTGCTGTGCTTGTTATTCTCTCAGACAAGATCCTAAAATCATATTGTCATAATTAATAAAAATCTAACAATACTGCTACCATTTTGTGATCAAAATATTCTATCAAGAAACAAGGTGAAATATATTTACCCTTCTTCCCACCTCATGTGACTATGTTGTAGCCAAAGTGTTTCAAGCTCTAAACAATATCCACCATTCTGTACGAGAAGATTCCATCTCCCGAGCTTCACCGACTATGTTGTTGTGGTCCATGAGAATGTTGTCACCCACAACACAATTACCATAATGTTCCAAAATCTATACAGAGTATTGTTCTTGGGCATTGCCATTATAATTGGAATTCTCGAAGCCCATTTCTATTGTTATCTCAAATAGTGAAAGATGAAGCACACAATTGATTCGTAAGTGCTGACATTGTTCGGTGTTCGATAGGGTTACTATTTATAGAGTGGCGCGATGAGAAAATAATAGAATTTACAACAATAGGATTGGAGTAGATGAGATACTTTCTCATCCTGTGTATGTCACACTACATGCATGATGATGCATTTCGTTTTTGGAGAGGTTTCCTTACTAGATTTGCAGTTCCCATACTTTCCATAGATTCCATACCACCAAAATAATAATATAATTTGCTAAGCCATTGGAATAATAATATAATTTGTTAAATCATTGGAATAATTTGTTAAGCCATTGGAATAAGTTTGCGCTTCCCATATTCTCCATGGATTCCATATGAGCACTAAGCCAATGGGATGCATTTCAGGAGACGTTTCCTCTTACCATATTAGCCATTGATTCTAGATGACCCAAAGAATAATATAATTTATTAATCCATTATATTGTGTTCTCAGCTGAATGTTGCATTTAAATTCAATAAGCACTATCTATTAATGGCTAAATTCTCCTTCTATCATTAGGATATTGAAAGATTCACTAAACATATCACAGAATAAGAGATTTCAGATGAAAGCCATTTTCCCATTTCGCTATGATTGGGTTCTATTTATAGATAAAGAAAACTTACATCTGGAGAGTGTCTAGAACTCTCTTCTCGGGAGATATTTTCAACATCAGATGATTGTTGAACAACTACCTATAATAAATGTTGCTTCTGGAATATTTCTAGAACACTCCTCACCAAATTTTCTAATAAACATTATTATCTTTTAATTCTAGTTTTAACACTCCCCCTTAATGTTTATTAGAGTTACATTATCACGGGCATACCATTCTTTAAGCCCTAACACGCTTCTAAAATTTCCAAACTTTACAATTCTCAATGGTTTAGTGAATATATCAACAACTTGATCTTCTGTTTTACAATACTTCAATATAATATTACCTTCTTGTGTTTTCTCATGAACATAATGATGATGGATTTCAATATGTTTGGTCCTTGAATGAAAAATTGGATTTTTCGTCAATTGTATTTTGCTTTGATTATCACAATAAATAGTTGTAGCTATTGTTTGAGAATGATTTAGTTCATCAAGGATTCCTCTTAGCCATGTAGCTTCTTTTGTTGCAATAATTGCACCTTTATATTCAGCTTCTATTGATGATAAATAAATTGTAGCTTGTTTCTTACTACTCCATGGAATCGCTCCTGAATCAATCTGAAAAACATATCCAGAAGTGGATCTTCTATCTTCAACATCCAATCCAAGTCTGTGTATCCATCTAGTTGAACCTTTCCACCATATTGATACTCCAGTCCAAGCTGATATGTTCCTTTGATGTATCTAAGGATTCTTTTAGATTCTTTCCAATGTTCAAGATAAGGATCTTCCATAAATCTAGAAACCATTCCAACTGCATATGCAATATCTGGTCTAGTGGTTGTTAGATAGAGAATATTTCCAACTAGTTGTCTATATAGTGTACCATCAAATTTTTCAAAAATAGATTTACTCCTTATCTTAACCCCTACATTAATTGGAGTGGAATCTTCCTTGCAATTCTCCATCTTAAATTTTTTTAATAGATCAAGTGCATACTTTTGTTGTGATAGGATAATCCTATCTTTCTCTTGCCAAACCTGGATGCCAAGAAAGTAATGTAACAACCCTAAATATGTGACATCAAACACCTTCTTTAACTGCCCCTTGTAGTCATATAGATGGATTACTTTAATTCTTGTAATTATCAAGCCATCTACATATAGGATCACAATTATGATATCACCATTACAATTTTTGACATAAAGATCAGGATCATAAGGACTTCTCTTGAATCCTTCCTTTAAGAAATGTTGATTTATTTTGGAGTACCAAGCTAAGGGAGCTTGCTTCAATCCATACAAAGACTTCTTTAACTTACAAAAAATATTTGCTTGGCCAATTTTTCTAAAACCATGGGGTTGTTGCATATACATTTCTTCATGTAATTCACCTTGCAGAAAATCACTTTTTACATCCATTTGATGAATCTCCCAACCAAATTTTGCAGCTAGATAAACCACTATTCAAATTGTAGTCATTTTAGCAATAGGAGCAAATGTTTCATGATAGCTAATAACTTCTTTTTGTGAGTATCCTTTTGCAACCAACCTGGCCTTATGCTTCTCAACTTTTCCATCAGAGGTGAACTTTGTCCTATATACCCACTTGCATCCAATGATATTTTTACCTTTTGGAAGAGAAGTCAGCTTCCCAAGTTTGATTCTTCATTAGAGAATCATATTCTTCTTTCATTGCAACATCCCATTCAGGATTTACTTGAGCTTCTTCAAATACCTGTGGATCATCAAAATTCATCATTCTAGTCATAAGAGCATAGTTAGCATAATGTCATGGACCTTCTTGATAAATATCTTGAATACTCCTTTTTTTATGATAGATTCATTATTTTTATCTGGTGTACCTGCAACAACAATACCTTCCTCACAAGATTCATAACATTCTTCATTAGTCATGTCATCAAATTTTTATTCAATAGTTGAGTCACCAAGAGTGGATGAAGACATAGGAATAGAGGAAGAAGATTTGGAAGATATTATACAACTTTCATCAAATATCACATCTCTCCTAATGAGAATTTCATTTGTATAAGGATCATAAAACCTGTAGGCCTTAAATGATTCAATATAACCAACCAAAATACATTTGCGACTTTTCTTGTCTAGTTTCTTCCATTTCTCTTCAAGTATATGAACATATGCATCACACCCAAAAAATTTGAAATGACCTATCGTTGGTTTTCTTCCACTCCAATCTTATTCAGGAGTTTTATGTTTGAAAAAAATTGTAGGTGACCTATTGATAATATAAGATGCATCATTTACAGGTTTAGCCCAAAAAATTGGATCCCTATTTCTACCATGTAACATACACCTAGCCATTTCCATAAGGATGCTATTCTTTCTTTCAGCTACACCATTTTGTTGGGGTGTATAAGGGACTGTATGCTCTCTTTTATTTCCATTATTCTTACAATAATTATCAAAATACTTGTCCACATATTCTTTTCCATAATCTGTCATTAAAATCTTAATGTACTTTCCACTTTGTTTTTCTACAAAGGACTTGAATTCCTTGAACTTACCAAATACCTCATTTTTCTTATTTAGAAAATAAGCCCAAATCCTTCTGCTATAGTCATAAGTAAATGTCAAAACATACCTGAAACCTGAAATGGATGGATGTTCTAATGGTCCCATAAGGTCACTATGAACCAAATGAAGTGGAGCCTTGGCCCTCCATGATTTACCTAATGGAGGAATTGTTGTTTGTTTTTCCTGGGGGCTAGGACAGGAGACCAATAACAAAGTGGAGGCTCTTGCACTTTTGCAGGGTCTTAAGCTATCCCTAAGGAAAAATATTCATTCGTTAGTGGTATTTGGAGACTTGAGGATAATCATTCAGGCAGTGATCTCAAAATGACGTCCATCCCAGGTGCAACTTGCTTCCATTCTCAAGAAAATCGACTTGTTGGTCTCCAAGTTTCAAAATATCCATTTCTTTCATGCTTTAATGGGTCTAAATCTATTGGATGACCTAGAAGCCAACAGTGGTACGCTCCTGAGCAGGAGTATATTATCAGTAGATGGTACCGTCTCCTTCTGTAACATCCCTTAAATCTAACGGACTACCCATCCGACTGGATCATCGATTTTCACGTGAACTTGTGATCTCTTTCCTGACAAAAGAATCAAATCTTCTGCCATATCTCTTAGATCGTCAGAGTCTGGTCTGGCACCTACCATAGTAAGATGTTTCAAAGTTAGATCCCATCGCCAACAGAATTATTGTCCCTTCCACTCAGAAACGAATCCTCATGACTCCTCTGAAGTTAAAAGCAATAAGTCGGGCAGCATGAGGCATCGAGTAAGAAATTCTCAAGGATGGCCTCCATGGCATCAAGTTCAAACCCGGGCTCGTCTTTGGAGGAGAGATTGACAGAGTTGTAAATGGAGTTGACCAAGTTCAAGAATCTCATTCAAGAGCAAATCTGATCTGGAGATTCAAAATGGGACCAGCTCAACAGCGCTCTTGCTGCGCTTCGTGAGGAATTCATAAATGCAAAAGAAGAGGGTGAAGAATTCATAGACGCAATTGAGGTGCAATTCAAGGATCAAGCAAATACCAATGGTTATTTTGGCAACAGACTATGTACACTTGGAATCAAAGTAAAGAGGCTCACCTGCTCCCAAGTCCCGGCCAAGAATGATGATGAGGACTAAATTGTTGAATTTCCTTCATCTCACACACTTTTTGTTTGTTGCAATTATGTTCCCTTCGGCATCTAATCTACATAACACCTTGTCACTAACCGAGCTATCTTCCACCGGTAATTTTGTGATATTGTCTACTTACCAAAACTCTCTCAATAAATGTATGAATGAGATGAAGCTTCTTTATGTCAAAGTACCTGGCAGTTGTTTTATTGGCCTATAAATACAAAAAAATCATAACTATTATTGTAAAAAAAACAACCCAAAATATGCATAAATAAATAAATAAATGCAATATGTAAGATTTAGATCATTAAACGACCTAATATGTTTTCCCATAATACAAACCCTTCACTATAATCCTGGATTCACCATAACTTAATAGGTAAAAAGAATCCCTAAGTCCTATTTACAATCCTATAATAAGATCTGTGTAACAATTTGACATATGTTGCTGCATGAATGTATTTATATGGCACTATACTAGAATACAATTTATTTATGTCAATTTACTTTTCCAAAAGTTGTTATGTAATACTTGACTTGTCATATTTTTTTTCTTTTCAATTTGATGCTTATCATATTTTATCATAAGGAAGGATTTAATCATGTTTTTAACGCTTTAACGTTCCGCTAAAAAACCTATTTCAACGCTAGGGTTATGAGGTTTTTAGGTCTTGATTAGCTTTTATAAGCTAATGCATTTGAATTTTTTTTTATCACAGGTGTTTTCCTCAAAGGGATTAGCTCTATCCCTTGCAAACCTATCAATTAAACGACCTAAGGTGACAAGCACCAAGGTGACACTTATCATGGTCCAAGGGAAAAAAAATTCAATATTTTCAAGATGTGCTTGACCTAGTCTTAACATAGTGATACCATGGTTTTTATCTTACAATCGAAAATGGTTATAAACTATGGTAAGTGAAAGGTTTTTACCACGTGGAGGTAGGTGTAAGAAATCAAGGCGCCCATGTGAAAGGTTTTCGGAGTGCCTTCCAGCTATAAAAGGGTTTTAAACCCTAACAAAGCATCATAGGGTTTTATACTTGCATACTTTGTTGTGATTATGGGACTGGTGGGGAGAGATGAAGGCTCTCAGCCCTTCCAGCAAAATTATGTCCATGACTACGCTACCCTTCACTTGAATACTGAGCCGAATATAAAACTGCACCACCTTTGTTGCTTCTTGGCCTATGCAATGTTTACTGAAACTTTTAAGAGCCACGGTCTTGACCTTCATAGAGCCGTCGCCACCAGTTCTTTGCAGATATTTTCAAAACTGCGGGTAAGTAATCTCTCATCTTATTACTATGTGAATTTTGTTTGATGTAATTTTAATGCAAACAAATTTTATTTAACCTTTGTCCCTTGTTTAACTGCCAGGAGGTTTCGACAGTCGTTGCTTGGCTTGGAAAACGGCTCGGGTCGAGGGTACCAGCATCAAAAGGTTCCCAGTAAGACCTAAAGCCCTAAACCTTGGAAACCACCACGATTCCTTGACAGTATAAGGTGTAAAACTTGAAAGCTGGAAACAAAGTTTCTTTTGGGTTTGGTTTGCTTCGTTTTGGAGATTCATGGCTTGCACAGCCTCCTAAAATGATGGTAAACATTTTGGTGTTTTGGTAGAGATATGATGGTTTTCTAAAATCCTTTAGGATTTGAACAATATTGATGTTTGGATCTTTGTTTAGGTTTCCAGACTAAGTGTCTCGTGGGGAAATGTAACACAGATATTTTGAAACTCTTGTTGTAAATTTTAAATAAGTTTTTTAAGGCAGAAAATCCACTGCATTTTATCTTGGTTTAAAAAATTGTGTCGTTCTCGATTCCACTCTATTACTAATATACTATTTATTTGTTTACTCTGTGTATCGTTTTTAACCTTCGGTACTATTTTGTTATATAATATATTTTGTTCATTAAAAGAGTGGAAGAATTTGTTTAAGAATCATTCAAGAATGTTTATACTACTCGGTTATATTGTTATAATAGTACTTCTCTATATAATTTGTTTATTATTATTATGTTGTAGGATGTTTAAATCGTTTATTAGCATTTTGATTGTTTACTTAGTTTCGTTTTTCATGGCATTCATGCCTTTGTTTAAAAATAACGCCAATGTTGGTTTTTCAATAAGGTTACGACCAAGTTTAGTTGTGGCCTATCTTTTTTTTAAAAGCTTTGTTGTGGGTGTGGGTTATTTAATAAAATTTTTGGTACTCATCCCTATAGGCTTCGAACCCTCGACGTTTTCTAACAATTCTTTTAAGAAGGGGTGTTCATTTGGTTTATAGCTATTTCAAAAACTTTTATTTTGTTAAAAATCATTTTGACTGTGGGAAAATATAATTCTTGTATAAATATATAAATATATTTTGCCTTTCGGCTGTAAGAGATTTATACTAAAATGTTATTAAACTAAGAGATTTATACTAAAATGTTATTAAACCATGAGACTTTCGGCTGTGTGAGAATAATTTTGAGTAATATATATATATACTTCCATGGGTTTTGAACCCTCAGCTATAAGCCAGAAAACATTAGGGATTTACCAAGTTTTAAAAGAGAAAACCCTAATTGTAAAATAAGTTTAGTTAACCGATGATAGCACTGTTATTAACCTTTTAGTTATTTTCTGCAAGGGTGTAAAAGACTAACTAGAGGAATATTAATTGTTGATTATCTATGTAATACTATAAGAAATTATATATGAGAATGCTATACAGTTTCTAAATAATAAATATAAGATAGCCTACTAATTTTTACTATGAAAATTCTATGTAAAGAGTAGCATTCATTAACTGATAATTTTATAGGAAATAAAATTATTTTCCTACTTTATTACATAAACAAGTAATAGTTTTTGGGAAATATTTTAACATTCATAAAATCCTTCAGATAAATATAAATAAATTTAAAGATAATAACCATAACAACTTAGAAGTTGTTAACTTTCAAGGTAGACAAACACCCAAAGAAGACCATTCCTCCCAAGTGTCTCCTGAAAGCAGCCAAGATCAATTGCTTTAGGACCCCCGAGCCTATTCACTGAACCACTAGGAAAAAGATGTTGTGTAGAATCCTATTCAGTACTCTCTGTAACTTAGCAGTCACACTTGCAGTAAAAACTCTAGCAACTCACTTTATCTTTCCCCTCATCAAATTCTTCTTGTGCGCCTAACTTTTCAGTTTCTAGCAAAACCACAAGGTTCTAATCTCTTAGAATGTAGTGGTCCTCTTGCTCATTCGATGGTATATATAAGATTTCCTAGGTATTTGGGTCAATTTTGCAATTAAATGAGCCACCTGCTCAATTCCTCCTTTGTTGGTAACATGACCATAATTATAGGGAAGTTTCCTCCTGCAATAGCTAGAAAGTGATGTTGTTTCCATTTGTCATTTTTCCTTCTACAACAGATCATTCATCCTAGTGGGTCATTGAACACTCTTCAACAGTCCTCTTTGGATAGGTGTCTCTTCTTTTAATTATTAAATAATAAAATATTCCAGTTACAGTTGTCCTTGACCATCCTTGGTCAACAACGAAAAACTTTAAAATAACTTTTAATGTAATGTATTTTCACATAACAAAATATTTTCAGTTCTAGGTGGGTTACAAGAACCTAGTTTGTCACTGTTCATTATCTCTGGAAATTTTTTCTAAGAGATTTGAGTTTTAATATTATTCTTCTTGGTCAAGTCACCCACACACTCACACACACAAAACCCTATGGTTGTTAATATTCCCTCCTCTAGTGGTGGAATCCATAATGCCTTTTATGGGGGGTTAATTAGAGGTGGATCTAGTAGGGGGAGTCCCTTGAAAAGAATCCCTTCTATAAGAAACCCTACCATGGTAAACCCACCTGCAGGAAACCCTTACACTAGGAACCCACCTACTGGGAAACCCCTGGGGGGAACCCTCCCCTAGAAAATCCTCCACTTGGAGGTAACACATCTGCAAGTTTTCCATTTATGGCTATCCTCAACATCCTTGATTTGGTAAGTTTGTCTAACGATATGATCCACCATGATCCAAACTAGCCCCCTATTCCAACCAAGCTCCTGTCAGACATCCCAAAGTTCAAAGGGAAGGATGGGGATGACCCCCAAAATAATATCATGCCATTTCACCTATGGTGCTCAACTTATAATATCATAGATAATTCTATCAGGCTACACATGTTCCAGCAGACCCTCACTAGTGTCATTGCTAAGTGGTATATCAACAAACCCCATAGAACACATCCTAAATTTGTGTCGTTGGCATCCACCTTCCTCCATTTCTTTCAATTACCTGTCTGATATGATGATGAAGTAGAAATCCTTCTCTATTGTTGACAGAATTCTGCCACCCACATCACATACTGCTTCCATGAGTGGTGTAGACACAGAGGTTTGTGCAATATCCAACTTGATGACCGGATATGTTTAGATTGGTTTCTCAAATCCTTTCCTAATCTATACACAATACAGGTATTTATATACCATCATCCCTAATGCTCCTCACGAAGACTCCTCTTAGAAATATTTGTCGGGTGCATCCCACACTACGGATGGTGTCACTGGCACTATCGCATCCCGAACCAACCCATATGTAACTTACCCTTCCTTAGTGAGTGGTTATGCATATGGACTTGTTACTAATGTAGTACTTCCTAATTAGGGATCAATCTCCACTCTAAGCTATGGCCCAGCTTTATCACATGCCTCACGCAGGAATGAGTATCTCCAACTCAGCTCCTACCTCATCCCTTGATGTTCATGGGCCCTCTGGTAGTGGCACCATGTGTGGTGGTGCTTATACTTCCTTTGTTCCCTTCCGGCCATGAACCTATTCTACACTTTTCCTGGCCCTCCACTATCCACCCCAATGCATCCACACCCTATTTCTCTCCCTTTCCCATAAGGGAAAGTGTACGCCTAATAAAACATGCCTCCCCTAGCTGCACCCAATACTAAACAAGTGCGACCCAATAAAAATAATCGAGGAAATAATAAAATAAATTAGAAGGGAGGCGGAAACCAACCTGCAAACCCACTTGACAACAATGGTGTGAATCTTGTAGACCAAGACCCCAACAAGCTTCCTAAACAAGCCAAGAACACTCAATAATAGACAAACCATCCATGCTCTTTTTTTGGTTCATATGGGAATTATACCCATCATTGCCCTCACTGGGATAAGACACATAAATTATGGAATGAGGCGAACCAACATGAAGCGACAACTACCCCACTAGGGCAAGACAAGTCACCCATGCCTAAAACCACCCAAACTTAGCATGTGGCTCTTTAAAACTCCTTCCCTGCATAAGGAGTTGTGACATGACAACCAATGGAAACTTACCCTCCCCAATCAAATTCATAAATTAATCCTCCTAACTCGGATATCTAACATCTCCTCATGTTGTTAGTTGACGTGAACGTTCAAACACGATGCAACCAATACGATTCAACTGCATAAATGTCCACTATTGATAAGGGAAAAGACACAAATTTCGTTGATGAAACTTTGCACCTACTAAAACCCCCTACTAATGGGATCCCTAAGGTATCTAAGTTTCCTTTATGTCACATTTCCAACAATCCTAACACTCATGTTTCTCCCAATTATAATAATGTGGATGACTTAGGGCAGTCCCCCGTTGCCATGTCAACTTTGGAAGTTCTTAGGAACTATCCAGCACAATGAAAATCCTTACTGTCGATCCTTGGTGCAATTGATCTCTCTGAATTCCATTTGATAACTTTTTATTTGGATGAAGTGGAGCCACATATTCCATCATCAATAGCCTTGCAATTCCTAGTGATCGTTCGCAACTTGGTGATTCATTGATGCATTATCGATGAAGGCACATCCACTTGCTTCATGTCAAATCATGTTTGGAAGAAAATAGAATATCATGCACTTGTGTCATCCACCCAACAATTGTGTGCTTATGATGGTCGCCCTACCCGACCATAGGGATTTCTTTAGAATGCCCCTATTGAGTTAGCTAGAAATATAGTCTTAATTGACATTGAGGTATTCAACGCTCAGGTAGACTACAACCTCCTCCTTAGTCATAGTTATATGTACACCATGAAAGCAATTGCATCATCTGTATTATGCTTGATGATGTTTCCTCATGACGGGAATATCATCAAGTTGTACCAATTGACTTATTGCGATCTGAAAGGGCTAGCTTGTCTAGAAAATGTCTTACTAACAATTGATAGCAGTATTGACAGTGCATTCATAACAAATTTTATGTGTGTTAGACCTATCATATTCCAATATTCCCTTATGGTTTTCACTTTTCAGACTCTGCCACCTCCACCCCGAAGGTGGTAACATTAGATTTGTGCACCATTACTTTCGGCAAAGCACCAGCATAGCCATAACCCCAACCCACCCCTTATCCCATTCAATTACCTAGGAACCAATGGGGAGCAATCATTTATTCAGTAAATACCCTTTTTGTTTCCACCATCTAGAATTGTGAGCACACCAATCATGGTGACTCTCAATCTCCTGGGTTTTATGTTGGAAATCCATGTTTGGTAACTTATACCTCCCAACCCACTTCTCACACCGCAAGTGGTTTTAATACCTATGCAACCTATTGGTACTTCCAACCACCCTCCTCCAGGAATACAAAAAATAACACCAAGCACTACCCCACCTCCTCCAAGAAGAAGGTTGGAGGAAACGTAGCGAGTGCAACACTACCGACAAACTGGAACAAAACCGTGAACCCACCATCTACTAGTTCATTTAGATCCCCATTTTCATGCACTTTATGCGATGTTTTGGGTCATGATACCTAGAACTATCTGGATTCTCCTATGTTACACACTCATTTGCAAAATTTAGATGATGATCCCAATGAGAACGTCACAGTGGTTCATCTACCTGACACCCCCAAATGCGTAACAAGTTGTTGTTCACCGATCATACTTGGTTGTGTGTGGCCTCCACAACCATTACACACATCATTTCCCATATTTACATAAGTATCATCCAGTACTCACTGACTTGCAATGTCTCTCCATAGAGCTCCAAGTCATACTCATTGAAGAAGGTCCCCCTCCAGTGACTTCTTCGAGTGGGACAAACACCACTTGTTTCATCTCATATTCTTATGAGACTTCTTCATCATCCCATACCATTATTGTTGTGTCAAAAGACATGAATCCCTCTAACCTATCTATTTGACCCTTCCAAGCTGATGATCAAATCCCATGTCCACAACATAGGGGCAGGTCCCCAAACTTGCCTACTCATCATCGTCATCATCGTCGATGATATCGGGGGCATCCACACTGCAAATTTCATGCCCCATTATCATCTCACCAAGTTAGTATGCCACCATGTCCATTAACCTCATGGTACACCCCCCTTCCAACAATTGATTGATTTCCTATCTGTACCTCCTCAAGAGAACATATGCATTCCATCAACAACTTTGGACTAGGGGGAATGATCGATTATCTCAACCCTAGGATAAGAGGAATGTTCTAACTTTTTTATCCTACCTAATCTCTTATATCTTAGTATTTCAATGAGCTTATAGCTAAATCCAACACATATGTGGTCCATAATCACAAAACCCATGTCCATAGCATGGGGGCAAGACCTTAACCCTGCTCACTTTTTCACATGTGTGATCTCGACCATTTTCTAAGGTCATGTGTCACTTGTATATTTGATTTGATTTCCATACACACCTTTTACACTTGGGTTTCGTTTCCATGTGTACATGTCCCATTTGTGATGAAATCCACTTGTTTCAGTAGGCCATCGATCCCCATAGGTATAACAATTCAAATTGGAATATAGGTAATCACCCATGTAGAATATCATATGCATTAACCCGTTTCATCTCCTTTTATGCATATAGGAACCCCTCACTCTGTCCAAGTAAGTGTTCAATCCCATTCAACCTTGCATTTTCCCTTAACCAACAGTTATAACCTACCTTACATGGGTGACCATTTTAGTAATCCATGCATTTGGCACCCATGTCATCCATATCCTCACAGGATCAAGAGTCCATATAATTTGAGATCCAAAAAAAAAAGTCTCATGAAATCCAACATAGAGTTTCTTTTAAGCTCTTTTAGGACTTCTTAAAAAATTAAAATATTGTCGAGTGATCTTGTTCCTTTCAAAATCGTTAAAAAGAATTGAAAGAACATCCATATTATATAAGTTTACCCATTTTTTGAGATGGATGGACTATTTAGGAAAAATGAATACTCTAGTCCCCTTTGGCTAGAACAATTCTCCCTAGTATACTTTTATGCTTTTTCAGGATTTGGAGAATAAATTTGCAAAAAAACACACATATGTATTTTTCTTTATGTTTTAAAACTCTCCAAAATTGAAAACACCAACAAGCATTGATTGTCTCAGGATCGATAAAATCTACATGACAATATCACATCAAGGACACTACTATCCCTTCTTTGAGCTCATTAAACCATGAAGAAGGCCAAAACAGTGCTTCTTTCCACCCCTGCAGATCACATATGATCCCTTATTTATGGAAGCATCCCTAGTCGCATTTCTATAGAGTATTTCATGATGAGTCACCTAGGGAATTGTCAAAACCCCAAAATTTCGAAAAATTTAAAACTTTTAAAATAGCATATAATCATATTAAAAGCAGTCATTTAATTGTTTGATTTGTTTATACTACTAGAATTGTAACTGAATGATCTTTACTTGTGCTTAATTTATATGATGGGTTTCTTGTCAGTCACTGATTGTTTTCTATTTGCAACCGCAAGGGGGATTTCTATGACAAACTGGGCTTACTTAGCTTCTAAGCTAATGCAGCAGTTTTTCTTTCTCTTACAGATATACAGGTAAAGTTCGGGTCACTGCTAACAGATCTTTTTAAAGTAATAGATAACAATTTTCTGTACCAAATCATTCAGTAAAAATATAGATATATATGCATGTTAGCCAGTCTATCAAGCTTTCACAGGTAAAGCTTTTCCTATAATATTTCCTTAAGATTTTACGGAAAGAAAATTGGTATTTACTTATAGAAATGATAGCTGTTTTTCCTTTATAATATCAGCATTAAGCATCTCTATGAGGTATTGAATCATTTAATGAGTTTACTGTAATGCAATCATAGAGGTAAATAATAATTCTTATCTAGTACAGTAAATAAATCTGGGTTATCATGTTCATACCCAATTTACTTATCTGTTGTTACTACAACCTGTCAAGTTACAACATGTTTTCCAATGTAAAGGATCTGGAGTTAATAATATTGATA
>LPNX011180649.1:572081-600660 GCA_001517045.1 Pseudotsuga menziesii | reverse complement strand
GGTATGACCATAGGATAGCGACCCTATGGAATGTCCATACGATGATTTGCTTGGAAAAACAAATGATTGGGAAAACATTAGACTTGACCCACTCGCCTGCAATAATTTATAGTGCTGTCGTGGTCGCTCCTCGGCCATGCACTGGTGGTTTATAACATTGACTCAACCCTAAAAAACCTTATTTTCTCCCTCGCCTTCGGGCTCGGCCGTTCTGCAGAACCCTCCTGGTTCGTTTCCGCTGTTGCTAGCTTGATTGCAGCTCAATGCTGCTCCAGTTCTTTATGCTCATTTAATGCACTACGTGGAAGTCCTTAGTTTGTTGTTGGCAGCCATACGGTCGTTAAAAGACCCATGGTTTCTCCTGTTGTCACCATTATCGATCCTTTCACGGCGTGAAAGCAATTTTGTATGTTGATATTGTCACGGCTCCCACTACAGCAGTTATCTTTCGCCCTTGCCAGCTCGTTCTCCTCAGTGATAGGGAAGGGTTTACTCCTCCTCTGTTCATAATAATCAAGCTGTTTACTGTGGATACTTCTCGTTCAATTACGCCGGTAAGTTATAGTTCAAAATATTTTTGTTTTTCAATATAGATCAACTATAAAATACATAGGGTTATAACTAACAAACTGTTCCTTCTTTTATTACCAGGTTCAGTCTTATTTTAAGGAAATGGAATGCAAAAATCCTCATCCGTGGAACCTCCCGGTAAGCCTGGTTCTGAACGTGGCATTCCCTCCTTACTGGTTTCCATGGCTGTTAATGGATGGCTTGCATGATACGACTCTGTGGTTACTTCGGCTTTGTGCAATCTTTAAAACTGTTTATTAAAAGAAGATTTTTCTTTTACAAGTTAAGCCCTGCACTATGCATGGGTGTTACGGCTTCGGCCGATAATGCACTTATTGCTTTTCCTTTGTAAATGAATGTACAAACAGCGCTGGTTAGTTGTTTTTAATGTTTAACTTTTTTGGGTAAAAACCCTAGCTCTTAAACAGAGCTTTTCCGGCCTCGACTGGGAGTGTGAAATTTTGTCTGTATTTATTATAATATTCATAAAACCGAATAGGCTATAAGCTTTTGTTTAAAATTTCTTTTCCATGTTCAGCCGTGGGTATACATTTGATACCGACTTTTGTTGACAGATAAATACTATTGTGTATATTACATAAATTGGATAATTACCCTTGGCTATTTATACCCGTGACTGGTTCAAGAATCTTTTCCTGTATTTATTACTGGTTTATGCTATAGCAGTGCAAATGTTTAATTTATTTTTAGTCTTATAATTGTGACTGTGAGTAATATTACTGTTAGATTACCATTATTTGATTTGTTGTAAATAAAGTAGAATCTACAGGGTTTAACCCTAATTCCACAGTTAAGATTAAGTTCAGTTTATGAAAAGAAAGGAGTATAAACTCTGTGAGTAATATAAAGATTAAGCTCGTTGTTCGAGCGATATACTAGTTTTATTTTATTTTATTTTTTTAACAGAAACTGAGAAATTTTTGATTGATTAAAAAAGGCTGTAGCCTAGCCAAGCGTACAAAGAGGAGTTCTGAAGGAGAAGTCTGATGACCTCAATTAGGACAGTCAGCCTTCTTAAAAGTGCTATGAGAAGAGATTCCCAAACTTTTCTGAAGCTATTTCGAAAAAGAGCATGCTTGCAAGAGTAGACTCTCACAAATTGTGAACATAGAAGAACACAAAAACAAAACATTAATAAAGCAGAGAGGGATACCCCTTAATCAAAGGATCCAACTTCTTCTGGGAGCCCGCGCTGATATTTGAGGCTGCTTCCTTTTCTCTACGTTCTTTATTTGTCTTTCGCCCTCTGGTGAGGGGAGGAGAAGGAGCTGAGAAGTTTTCTGAATCGGAGGTTCCCTCTGACGACGGGATCAATTTTGCCGGTCCTGCCTGAGATGAAGTCTCACGAATCAAAGCGCTGGGATCTTTCTTTGAACCTGGAGAAGCAGGTTTTGGAGAAGCTTGTTCAGTAACCTCCAAGGAGCCAATGGGGCCAGGGTTGCCTTTATCCTGGACAGCTGCAGTTTCAGGTTCTTGTGCTTCTTCTTCTTGAAGTACTGCAAAACTATTTTTATTTTCTGGCCGAGGGGTATCTGCAAGAGGAGAATGATCTTGGGAGGCCTTTTGCTGGGACGCTTGAGGGTCCTTTCTACGGGGAGGACGGCGTCTGTTCGAGACCGTCTGGAAATCTGTGTCGGTGTTAGCTGGAGTATTTGCTGGTTTCTGTGATTCTGCAAGCTTGGGGCAGGTCTTAGCGAAGTGGCCGTATACATGGCAGAAGTTGCATTTGAAAGGGATCTGCTCATAGTCCAGTTCTTGAATGTGGCTCCATTCTCCTAAAGTGAGCTTTAGGGCTTCCGGAAGCCCTTTCTCTAGATTCACCTCTACGCAGATCCGGGCACATCTGTACTGCCCCCCTTTTGGTTCTGCAGTATCTAGATAGCGGCCGAGCTTATTACCAATGTCAATCAAAGTACTTTTCCCCCAAAGATGAAGAGGGAGGTTAGGGAGTCTAACCCATACTGGAGCGGCAGTGATCTCAGCTTCTGGGTTAAACCCCAGAGACCGGGGGGCTAAGAACAAACCTCTCGAGCCCATGAAGAAAGGGCCCGAGTGAAAGACGAGGTCTCTTTCTTCTTTACTGGAGAACGGAAATATGAAAAACCCTCGACCGGAAGCAAAGAGAGAGACCTGTCCTTGCAGAAGAGGGTTCCAATATTCTGCAATCCAGTTCTCCACCGCCTTAGGGCTGGGCCACAACCCTGTAAACTTGCCAATGAGGGCTTGCTTCGAAAGGATGAGAGATTTCTGGCATGGATCCGAAGGAGAGAGCTCTAGAGAAGGGATCTCATCCATTTTTTTCACGAACTTGGAAGAAGAAAGAGAAGCTGCCTGAGGAGTAGCAGCTTGAACAAGGGCCTTGAAGGCAGCAAGCTGAGCGCGAGAGCCCATCTCTTGAGAGAACTCCACGCTGAAAGAAGCTGCAAGAAAACCCTACACAGAGAATAATAAAAACACAAACTGGCAGTGAAAAACCTGGCCCGGCGCTGAGAAGGAGCCTACGCTGAAGAAGCCCGTGCTGAGAGCAGCCTGTCCTACTCCAGCCAAGCTCGGCCTGCGCAGAGCGGCGACTAGGGAACCCTAGCCGCGGAAGGACGCCGTTCCAATCTCATTCGCGCGGCTGGGGGAGGTTTCCATCCATGTCCATCAATTACATTTTTTTTCTGATGGGATCCGGTGCATTAACGCTGGTATGATCGCACCCTGAGCGATATACTAGTTTTATTATCACCATTGCTTCTTAAAATAACAGTTGGGCTTCTTAAAAGAAGAGCTGTTGATATATTATTTAGAAGATTACTGTAGGGTTTTGTTCTTAATTTACTATTTATATGATATAACATACAGGGTTTATACCCTTACTAAGTTATAGATGTCAGTACTACTTTCTTGCATAAATCTTGGTTATATTATAGTACTGTACTAGTTTATACCGTGGCTTCTCTTTGTAAAGCAAGGTGCCTACTTTTAATTTAAATAACCTGTTGTATTCTTAATATATTTTATAACTGTTATGTTTGTATTGTTTAGTAAAAAAAAATGTAATACAGAGCATAAACATTTTGTAAATAAATCCTCCTTTATTTCTTCATAAGGTGTAAATGAATTATGCTTCTACTTGCAATAAACAGTATTCTTATGTTCTACTTTTATAATGTATACATCTTAGATACACTAATAGTAATATAAGAATGATATTACTTCTTACTAAGATTTCTTTTGATTATTTTAAATATTGTTAACCAATGTTTATTTTAGTTTTTTATTTAGTTATAATGCATGAGTATATTCTACATAATACTCGTTCAATATTAAAGTTTGATTTCAAATACGTAACTATATAATTTACTGTGTATATAATAGCATTTATTTACTATATTGTAGACTAATACCAATAGAATTTAACTGTAACATTAAGCAGATAAGTAACAAATAAATAATTATATCTTACTGTCAGTGTTGTTTTTATTTTTACCTTTAAAAGGTTAAATCCTTTTTGAAACTAGAAGATAACAATTATAGAACCTAAATTGCAAAGATAATCAATCTATTTATTTATTTATTTTTATTTACAGCTAGTATTTACAGAAAACGAAGATACGGTGCTAGGAATAACTTTTAAGATTGTAGAAGGATAAACTATGAATCTATAAAAACACTCGTAGCAACTGTAAATAAAAATAGGAAGCTCAGTTCAGAAGAATACTACTTCTCAACACTGAGATACTGTGCTGGAGTACAGTCTGGTGATACCAGATGTGGAAAAACACAGTAACTACTAACAGGTTTAACTACTGATATTCTGAGATACTAACTTTACTAAAACTAACTAACTACTCAGACATATAAATAAACATAACATACATCCATTCATACTTAGAAAACATAAATAAATGAATGACAGAACCTGTCTAAGCTGTGGACAACAACAACAATGGGAGGCCGTTCCTCCCTACCAACTCCTGGAGAGCGCTCAGATAGCGACTTCTCAAGACCCCTGAGATTGCTCTGGTCTCCCTGGCTGGAACTAGGTGCAGCAATTTCAGATACCAGTCCTCAAACTCAGTATTAACTCAGAACTATCAATCAGTTCTCTCAGCCCAAATAGCTGTAATAAAAATCAAGTTACTGCAGCAATCCACTCAAAACACTTCCTTACTGTTTTTCCCTCTTTCCTCAATGAAATTCCTAAATAACATTCACCTGAATGAATTCTCTCTGGAATAAAATCTGAGTAGCCTCAGCTCTCTTCATTGAGTACTTTTAAAAGATTGCCTAGGTCTTTGTTGGGTTAACTATCATTTAATGAGCCACCTGCTCTGATTCCACTTTCTTGGGGAATCATGATCCCAAATATAGGGAAGTTGCCACCTGCAACTTAGGAAGTGTTTGAGGATTCTGCCACTTGTCTTTTGCCTTGCCACCTAGTTCCATCCACCAGTTTGACCAGTAACCTCTTTTAACAGCTCTCCCATGCTGTTGTCTCCATAATTTATTTATTAATAATAAAATATTCTGAATTACACTCCATTACTGTTGACTCTGCTGAGTCATCAATCCCTACTTAGGATTAAATTTAACATAATGTATCAGAAATATAATAAAACAAATTACATAATTTTACAAAATTGGGGTATGTGACAGGAATCACCTTGATGTCATGTTTTCCAAAAATTATGCATCAGTACCCCCCCTCTCTCTGAGTTTCCCTCATTTGCAATCAAAGTTCCTGGTATCCCAATTGTGTCCCTCCTTAAGTTTAAGTTCACATATGATGCCAGGTCATCCATGTCGTCATACTCTGAACAAAATAAGTTTGAGTCATCATTACTCATTTTCCCCCATATCCCCCAACAATGTCTCGGTCTCATGTCCATTTCTACTAATACTTGGTTGTATCCTCATGCCTTTTTCAGAGAAACATTATTGCCTTGTTGGCTATAGGTTTCCCTCTATCAACATCAACAGATTCATTCCATAGGATAGACCTAAAGGTACCATGTACCTTGGCCTCATAACTGTCATTTATGATCCCATTTGGACCACTTGAAGGGAGACCTTGGTGCCCTTTAGAATGGTTGCTTCTTGAGTTCTCAACACCAAGTACCTTATCACATTGATGAGATTCATACAAGTTGATGGTTGTCTCATTATTTTGTCGAAGACCCTAAATGTCCCTTGACTCTAGTCCATTAGTGAGTCTACATGAAATCTCCATGACATTATGTTTCCCAAGATATTCGGGCTACGTTGGCAATAGTGTTTGGAATCCTCCTATTCGCGTGCTTCCTTATCTATCCAGTTTAGACACAGTTCATTATACCTGTGAGATTCAGACTCTCAATTATTTGAGTCATTATAGATGTTGGACCCCTTCATATCCAACAATGCATCATATATTAAGATTTAGCATTACATCAGAATTCCATTGTTCTAGTACTATTTCTTTAGATCATCCATGGTTTGACCATGATTACTTTCCATTTTTCATTTGATTTTGAACACCTATGATATTCAAAGTATTTATCCATGTATTGATTGAGTCCACCATTGGGCCTTGTTCTACGTTTTATATTTTGAGACATTGATACAAAAAAAGGTATGTCCACCTCGTCCATATATTTGATATTATATGCACCTCATTCAACTTGAGTATTATATCTACATGAAATGACCCCTTTAGTCTTGTCAAAGGATGAGCTACCTCTAACAAAATATCCATTCTCCATGCCACCATCATATTTATCTCCTAGAAAAGAAAGATCCTATAATGTATATCGGTCTACAAGAGATCATGCCCTTACACATTAGGGGGCAATCTGTTAACACCTAAAAAAATTCCACCTATATTTTTATTAGCCCCATCACACCTATACATAATTACCACATTCCATTCCACTATTTTCACCTTGGCAAAACAAAACAATCAAAGTCGCACATAAAAATGGCCATTTTACAAAATTAATTTTCTCAATTATCTAAAAAATTAGCAACTTATGCCTTGACTTGTTTTGTAGATGTTTCTCCTTGTTATCACTCTACAGAAATAAGAAACCTAAAACAACACCGATGATATCCCAATTTGGAAAAAAGTTTCAAAAGGTGAAATAGACAAAATCAAAGGCAAATCCAAAAATAAAAAATAAAAAATCGAAGTCTTATCCCTATCCTAGAGCTATCTGTTGTTCCTATAAATGAGCCATCAAGATCCATCACTCAAAATGAACTACTCCGCTCATCACCCATACCATTACTCTACTAAAATATTCTTTGAGATACGAAACTCCCTTGAGTATTCCCATTTCACCTTCAGTTGAGATATGCAACTTGTGACGTGTGGTTGTAGAACACCGAGCTATTAGGAGACCAGGTGCACTCTTCTTTAGAAAGCTGTAGGGCCACCTGTCACTGATACATGAATGATGATGCATTTCATTTTTGGAGAGGTTTCCTTACTGGATTTGCAGTTCCCATACTTTCCATAGATTCCATACCACCAAAATAATAATATAATTTGTTAAGCCATTGGAATATTAATATGATTTGTTAAACCATTGGAATAATTTGTTAAGCCATTGGAATAAGTTTGCGCTTCCCATATTCTCCTTGGATTCCATATGAGCACTAAGCCAATGGGATGCATTTCGGGAGACGTTTCCTCTAACCATATTATCCATTGATTCTAGACGACCCAAAGAATAATATAATTTATTAATCCATTATATCACGTTCTTAGCTAAATGTTGCATTTAAATTCAATAAGCGCTATCTATTAATGGCTAAATTCTCCTTCTATCATTAGGATATTGAAAGAGTCACTAAACATATCACAGAATAAGAGATTTCAGATGAAATCCATTTTCCCAATTCGCTATGATTGGGTTCTATATATAGATAAAGAAAACTTACATCTGGAGAGTGTCTAGAACTCTCTTCTCGGGAGATATTTTCAACATCAGATGATTGTTTCAACTACCTATAATAAATGTTGCTTCTGGAATATTTCTAGAAAACTCCTCACCAAATTTTCTAATAAACATTATTATCTTTTAATTCTAGTTTTAACACTCCCCCTTAATGTTTATTAGAGTTACATTATCACGGGCATACCATTCTTTAAGCCCTAACATGCTTCTAAAATTATCAAACTTTACAATTCTCAATGGTTTAGAGAATATATCAGCAACTTGATCTTCTGTTTTACAATACTTCAATATAATATTACCTTCTTGTGTTTTCTCATGAACATAATGATGATGGATTTCAATATGTTTGGTCCTTGAATGAAAAATTGGATTTTTTCGTCCATTGTATTTTGCTTTGATTATCACAATAAATAGTTGTAGCTATTGTTTGAGAATGATTTAGTTCATCAAGGATTCCTCTTAGCCATGTAGCTTCTTTTGTTGCAATAATTGCACCTTTATATTCAGCTTCTATTGATGATAAATAAATTGTAGCTTGTTTCTTACTACTCCATGGAATCGCTCCTGAATCAATCTGAAAAACATATCTAGAAGTGGATCTTCTATCTTCAACATCCAATCCAAGTCCGTGTATCCATCTAGTTGAACCTTTCCACCATATTGATACTCCAGTCCAAGCTGATATGTTCCTTTGATGTATCTAAGGATTCTTTTAGATTCTTTCCAATGTTCAAGATAAGGATCTTCCATAAATATAGAAACCATTCCAACTGCATATGCAATATATGGTCTAGTGGCTATTAGATAGAGAATATTTCCAACTAGTTGTCTATATAGTGTACCATCAAATCTTTCAAAAATAGATTTACTCCTTATCTTAACCCCTACATTAATTGGAGTGGGATCTTCCTTGCAATTCTCCATCTTAAAATTTTTTAATAGATCAAGTGTATACTTTTGTTGTGATAGAGTAATCCTATCTTTCTCTTGCCAAACCTGGATGCCAAGAAAGTAATGTAACAACCCTAAATATGTGACATCAAACACCTTCTTTAACTGCCCCTTGTAGTCATATACATGGATTACTTTAATTCCTGTAATTATCAAGCCATCTACATATAGGATCACAATTATGATATCACCATTACAATTTTTGACATAAAGATCAGGATCATAAGGACTTCTCTTGAATCCTTCCTTTAAGAAATGTTGATTTATTTTGGAGTACCAAGCTATGGGAGCTTGCTTCAATCCATACAAAGAATTCTTTAACTTACAAAAAATATTTGCTTGGCCAATTTTTCTAAAACCATGGGGTTGTTGCATATACATTTCTTCATGTAATTCACCTTGCAGAAAATCACTTTTTACATCCATTTGATGAATCTCCCAACCAAATTTTGCAGCTAGATAAACCACTATTCAAATTGTAGTCATTTTAGCAACAGGAGAAAATGTTTCATGATAGCCAATAACTTCTTTTTGTGACTATCCTTTTGCAACCAACCTGGCCTTATGCTTCTCAACTTTTCCATCAGAGGTGAACTTTGTCCTATATACCCACTTGCATCCAATGATATTTTTACCTTCTGGAAGAGAAGTCAGCTTCCCAAGTTTGATTCTTCATTAGAGAATCATATTCTTCTTTCATTGCAACATCCCATTCAGGATTTACTTGAGCTTCTTCAAATACCTGTGGATCATCAAAATTCATCATTCTAGTCATAAGAGCATAGTTAGCATAATGTCATGGACCTTCTTGATAAATATCTTGAATACTCCTTTTTTATATGATAGATTCATTATTTTTATCTGGTGTACCTGCAACAACAATACCTTCCTCACAATATTCATAACATTCTTCATTAGTCATGTCATCAAATTTTTATTCAATAGTTGAGTCACCAAGAGTGGATGAAGACATAGGAATAGAGGAAGAAGATTTGGAATATATTATACAACTTTCATCAAATATCACATCTCTCCTAATCAGAATTTCATTTGTATCAGGATCATAAAACCTGTAGGCCTTAAATGATTCACTATAACCAACCAAAATACATTTGCAACTTTTCTTGTCTAGTTTCTTCCATTTCTCTTCAAGTATATGAACATATGCATCATACCCAAAAAATTTGAAATGACCTATCGTTGGTTTTCTTCCACTCCAATCTTATTCAGGAGTTTTATGTTTGAAAAAAATTGTAGGTGACCTATTGATAATATAAGATGCATCATTTACAGGTTTAGCCCAAAAAATTGGATCCCTATTTCTACCATGTAACATACACCTAGCCATTTCCATAAGGGTGCTATTCTTTCTTTCAGCTACACCATTTTGTTGGGGTGTATAAGGGATTGTATGCTCTCTTTTATTTCCATTATTCTTACAATAATTATCAAAATCCTTGTTCACATATTCTTTTCCATAATATGTCATTAAAATCTTAATGTACTTTCCACTTTGTTTTTCTACAAAGGACTTAAATTCCTTGAACTTACCAAATACCTCATTTTTCTGATTTAGAAAATAAGCCCAAATCCTTCTGCTATAGTCATCAGTAAATGTCAAAACATACCTGAAACCTGAAATGGATGGATGTTCTAATGGTCCCATAAGGTCACTATGAACCAAATGAAGTGGAGCCTTGGCCCTCCATGATTTACCATTTACAATTTTTCCATATGTTTCTTTCCAGACATACATCCTTCACAAATTTCTTGCTCTTGAAAATTTTTAGGTAATCCATGCACCATTTCAAACTTTTTCATTAGACTAAGACTTTTATAATTTAAGTGACCCATCCTTTCATGTCATAATCTATTCACATTATTTGTTTTTGCAACCAAATCCTTTCTATTTGAAGTAAACCTTCCAAACTTATAAATCCCATTTTCTACATATCCACAAGCAACCACCTTATAATTATTATTAATATCCTTAATTAAGCATTTGTCTTTATAAAACTCAACCTTGTAACCTTGATTTTCTATTTGAAACACATAGAGTAAATTTGACTTGAGATTGGGAACCAACATAACATTATTAAATACTCCATCTTCAACAAAAAACTTTCCATTTCCAATCACTTCTAATGTTGTATCATCTCCAGGAAAATTTTTCTCCTTATTGCAATCATTATCTAGCACAACAAACTTCTCCTTATTATGGGACATATGGCGAGTTGCACCAAAATCTATAATCCATTCATATTTATTTGAGACATTAGCTTTAAGAGAAACAAAAAGTGCATTACCTTTTTCTCCTATAGTGCTTTTATGCCTTGAAAACTTACGTTGTCTTTGTTGTATGTCCCATTGTTTCTTGCGACAATCCTTTGCATAATGCCCTGGATTTCCACAACAATTACAATTGTTATTAAATCTATAATAATGCTTCTTTTCCTCAAAGCTGATTTGAAAACTGACCTGTCTTTTCATTTGACTTATCATTAAATTTCTTTTTGTATTGAAATGATATTCTCTTGGAGATAAGTGCATGATTTTTTTCACTTGATAGCTCCCTTTCCTTTGCTAGCCATCGCTCTTCATGCAATAACTTGGCAGTAAGATCATATACTAAAATAGTAGGAATTTTATCAGTAGTATCAAGCCCTCTAATGAATGATTGATAAGAACTAGGAAGGCTGCAAATCATGTTATGCACAAACTCTTTTTCAACCAATGTTTTTCCAAGACTTTCTAATTCATTTCTCAAATCTTTCAACTTTGTTAGATGAGGTGCGATTTCTTGATTATTAGACAACTTCAAATTGTGTAAATCACTAGTGAGATTTAATATCCATTACTCACTAGTATTATGATACAAATTTTTAAGCCTTTTCCATATCTCAATGCCATCTCTCAAATTCTTAATTTCAGCAAACACTTCATCAGACACACAAATTTTAATATATGCACTAGCTTCTTTACTTCTTTGATCCCATTTTTCAAGAGCCCTTTGTTTAGTAGGAGGAATTTATTTTCCACTAACCAAATCATATTGCTTCCTCATTGTTAAAAATGGTTCTATTTTATGAACCAATTCATTATAATTCTTTCAATTTAACTTAATTTCAGGAATTATGCCCATATTTATAGCCATATTAAAAACTTCTTGAAACTAGTTCCCAATATAATTTTACTTAATTTTACTCACTAAATAATGTCTCCTTCTCACAGAAATATATGCACCCAAACAACAATTACTACTCCTTCAAAGCACTTAGTGAGTCAAAAATTAAACATATAACGACACCAATATCTAAATTCACAGATTCACCCAGTTATTACAACCAAAAAATTATTGATATAAAAATCCACTATCACAGGCTTCACCTGAGTGGTTAATTTCCTGTCAACAACTTCATCGTAATGCTTTCTCCATTCAGAAAACTCCAAGGATCTCAAATAGCTTAGCAGATACTCACTTCAACATTGTTATATGCACATAACTTTTTAACACCATTAAACATAGAATATCAAATTTTGTTGTTAAACAGGGAAAAACATTAAGCACAACTGAGAATTTAAATGGCAGCTAAAAACAATTGGAAAGCCTTTACATCGATCACAACAATAATCCAAGCACCCAGATACCACACATAAATTATGTTAACCAACCACTTCACACTTGGTATTCAATTCGCTCAGCCTCAAATGACAACCCATCACCCAACATCAACACGCTTGCTTTCCATCAGTCACTCGGATGCTTCACTGACCTTATTTTCTTCATGCAGCTTCTTCTTAGCATTGACTGTAGCATCCCAATAGCCCAACATCAGTCCGCTCTGATACCATGAAAGAGTCACTAAACATATCACATAAAAATAGATTTCAGATGAAAGCCATTTTCCGAATTCACTGAGATTGGGTTCTATTTATAGGTAAAGAAAACTTACATCTGGAGAGTGTCTAGAACTCTCTTCTTGGGAAATATTTCAACATCATATGAATTTTTCAGCTACCTATAATAAATTTTGCTTCTGGAAGATTTCTAGAACACTCCTCACCGACTTTTCTAATAAACATTATTATCTTTTAATTCTAGTTTTAACAGATATTGAGATTGAAAGAAAATTAGGAAGAGATGGAATTTTTGGCATCGATAATTCCTACATTCATGAGAAGGATATGCCTATTGCAAAAACCTTGGGCACTGTGTGTACCTACTGCAGTTGGTCAACCTACATCCCAAAGTGGCAATACTGATCTGATCTATGATTTTGTTGAATGCCATGGAAGACTGATCTCGTATTGAAGGCGTAGAGATCAAATTAGACGGGATTATATCCATTCACACTCAAACTCTATCTGTGAATGAGCGGAAGGTATGGAAAGGGGTTCACAGTTATCTCTTATTGAATGATACAACTAGAACAGTGTAGTAACTCATTTTTAGCTCTTAAAGGAATTCACCTTAATTATATATTAATTTTTTTAATTTATATATAACCAATTTTAATAACAACTATATAAACAATTTGAGAAATGAAATATCATGCAACTCCCTCCCTTGAATTGGAGTGCTAAAGATCAATTCAATATTAAATCGATTTTCCAAACCCTAAATCCTTTTTAACAATTATCTGATATCTTTTTTGCAAATTTTAATCAGTTTTGTTTACCAATATACTAAGATCTATTGCACTCAAAGAGATATGCACCTAGAAAGATTTGATCCCTCTCGATGCTTGATAGAGCCTAAGATTTGGATCTAGGCTAGTATATCCTTCATACCATTCCAAATGGAAGAACATGGATAAATGCACATGGCACTTGTTTTCAAACAGAAGTCCACATAAGATGCACAAATGTAACATATCACATAAGAAACAATGAAAGAACAATATATAAGATGGAAATATCTCACTTGGCATAGGGAACATAAATGACAAAAAGTGAACAAAGCCTGAATAATGCAAAGTAAAAGCAAGGCGTTCTATGGGCATCAAATTACAAAAGGATCCAAAAGATCCCATTCAACGTATGACGCATTTAATAACATAAATAATAGAACGAAATAATTCCATCACAGGTTGCTATAAAGTAGCAGATGAGCAAACAGAAACATTGGTGGCACACAAATATGATAAATCCTATCACTTGAGAGAGAATCCTGTCGATACAAGCATAAGCGACAATGACTAGAAAAATGTTTAATAATTAGCCCTCCCATTTTCACATGTGTTTAACAAACCGAGGACTGAGTAAATAGTAGTCAATTGAAGAGGCAGTCAATTGAATTAATTTTGTATACATAAAGGCAAGAGCAAGCAAAACTTTAGTAGGAAGAGGCATAATGCGTTCAAGAAGGTAAAAAATACATAATAAAGTTAATGGAATGCTTCATCATATGCACTTTTTGGACCAAAGGATGCAAAAACCAATAGTTGATATACATGCATTGGCTTCTTTGTAAAAAACAATCAATATATAGAAAAATATGAGGACCACCAACAAGGCCATTGAAGAAGTAATCTGGGAATGGGAAATGTTGAGAAAACATTTCATATTTTGGTGCCACATATCCATATTTGGTGCCACATATCCATAGGAAAATTGTTGACTCATAAGCTATTCATCCAGACCTATTACCATGACATATTGAGTAATTCTTCCAGTCAAGTGCACCTATTTATCTAAAACCAAAACCGGAAATTATGTTATTTTTATCAAAATGCTTAGTTCCAACATTTTCCTTCTTTGGGATGAAGAAGAGTTTGAGAGTGGGAAAGATGTAGGAAGGACCTAGTTGATTAATTGATTAGGCCCTCTATTCAACCAACAATTACCTAGCCCAGCAGGTCAATCGCCATAACGGACAACTATGTATAATCATATGTGAGTTCATATGTGTAGAAGATAACAATTTATATTTGTAATATGTCATTCTATTGATAGTATAACACTTTATATCAATTATGTATACTCTTGTCTACTTGTGAATATATGCTCTCTTTATGTATATCAATTGTAATTGAGGTTTGTAATCCCCTAGATTGCAACATAATCGTTTTCCTTAATGCCATGAATAGGTATGGAATGAGTTCCATTGGATGCAAGGTTGGATGTCAGCTAATAAATTACAATTGGAAGGTGCACTCAACACATAATAGATCTCCTATGTTATAAATCTAGTGCTAGGAGTTGTAATATTATCAAATGAGGAGGGAAGTTTGGTGTGGTCACAAAACCCGAGCTTCGGTGAGTTCGATATTAAATTTGAGTATGTGGTATGCATGGAGTTGGTATATCCAAGTGAGATTCAAAATGGGTGGAGGAGGATTTAGAATTTTTGGGCTCGTCAAAACATGATAATCATGTTTTGTCTTGTCGTTGCTAACAAATTGCTTACATGGGACAATGGAATTAAGAGAGGGTGGATAGGGACAAGTCATTGTGCTTTGTGTAATTCATGTGAAGAATCGATGCATCACTTATTTATATCTTGTTCCTGATAGAGAAAAATAACCCTCTCCATAGCATCATTCTCCCACGTAGAGACTTAGACCGTGACTTCATGACTCTAGTAGGCCAAATCTCATTCAATTTGATCACCTGAGTCACCCTAAATTAGCTTACTTATAAACTCTAAGTGTCCTAAACTGCCTTAATTGCCATTTTTAGCATCACCCGATATCTATTTTTGGTTGACTTAGGCATATTCCTTGATTTGGGGGTGCATTCACAACAAGGAAAAGACCCTCTAGTGCAGGTTTTTGTGGATGCTCCTCTAAAAAGTGCCCAAATATCGATTTATAGCAAAGGTTGCTAGTGGAGGCGAGCGGGAAGAGGTTCTAGTAGATGTTTTTATTTGTTGCTTTGATGCATACCAAATGCATTGGTGAGCCTTAATTCAATACACACTGGTGGATAAGTTTTTTTCAATTTCTACAACATACAAAAATCGATGCGTTTAAACTACGATGATGCACCAGTGCAACAACATAAATGACACATCGAATTTAGCCAAAAATTGCTACCCTCATCTGAAAAAAATGTTAAAAAAATAAGAAAAAATTACGGTGTGTTTAATTCAGTCAAACGCACTGATGCCTTGAATAAGATTTACACAAGTAGGAAAAATACAAAAAATCAGTGATGGAAAATAATTTTCTATTGTTATATTCATTAACGATGCATTGTGGTTATGAAAATGCACCTATGCATAATATTATTTAGAGCACCGAAGTGGAGTAAATGAAAAAACCCAAGATGAAAAAGTTTTCAAATAATTATATTCGCTAGAGGCATGTTTACCTTAATTAAGCACACTGGTGCATTGTATAAGATACACAACGGTGTATGGTAAAATAAAAAAAAGTAGGACAAAAAATATTTTAATATTGTTATATTCATTAATGATGCGTTGTTATCTTGGAAACACACTGGTGCATAATATCATTTAGAGCATCAAAGTAGGGTAAACAGAAAAAGCAGGATGATTTTTTTTTAGTTTTATATTTGTAAACGATTTGTTTATTTATTGGAAACACACCTGTGCATCCATAATAGAATGGAACAAACTAGGGTAAACTTAAAAAATGCAAACAAATTTTTTATATTCATCGTTGGTGCTATCTTTTGATACAACCACACCGATGCGTTTGGTTGTCAAGTGCATCAAAACATGGTTTAAAAAAACATTGGAGGGAAAACCATTTTTACCATCCTACATTGTTGTTGACCAATTAAGCACCGATGCTTTAGTCACGTCCTTGAAATTCCCTGCAATCGATGCTCCACATGGTTGAATTGCTCCCTTTTATTTCGTGCTTAGTGGCTTTTGAATTTTTTCAAACGATGGGAAAATTTTGAATTTTTTTCTACATTGCAACAAGGGCCTCCTTGATGCATAAGTTCCAAAGTAATGGTCTTTATTACCTTCTTATTCAATTTTTTAGTAAATAGAAATTGAAAATTCACCTTTACTTGTTTTTTTTTCTTTTTAAATTATACACAATGCATTCGAGGTGTTCAACTCACATCGTGATAGATGGTGCACCTTATAAATTTATAGTGTGCACCAATATTAATGCATTATCATACACATATAAAAATTGTCGATGCGCTATACTTTTTATGATGCACATCTAACAATTTAAAAAAAATCACATCATGGATTTTCGGTGCGTTTCACAAACCATAGAGCACCATGACCAGTGCAGTTAAATATGGTGTTATCTCCTAAAATTTTTAGTTTCAATAGGTCAAACTCAGACAATTTATTTTTGCATAGTGATGAAGATTTCAGGGCGTATTATGAAATATGTCCGGGTGATTAACAAAATTGGAATGACTTGTGTTTTGTTTTTTCAAAAAATTTAAGTTTAGATTTTAGTGGCTTAGGTGAACTTTTCAACAGTTCATTAGCCATCGGAAAACCCAACTTTCGGCAGCTAACAATTTGAAATCAGGACTATGTTAACCACCGAAATCCTTTTGAATCCGTTTTTAATAAAATTTTGGAAAAGGATCTTTCGGTGCCTTAGGCGAACTTTTCAACAGTTCATTAGCCACTGAAAATCCCAACTTTCAGCAGCTAAAAAATCGGAGCCAAGACTACGTAAACCACCGAAATCTCCAAAAAGGGAAACAGTTAGTGCCGCTGTCAATATCAACCTCCATCAGCATGAAGAGAGCCTCTGACAAGCTCTTAGCCATCGAAAAGACTGGAACTACAGAAGAAATCACGAGTTGGCAGAGAAGTGGTCGTTATGAAACCAAAATGACTGTTGAAAGACCTAAAAACCCTCGTGGCCCTCCATCTGTCCCATGACTGCGATATAACCACCACAAGACATCAAGTTCCATTTAAGATGATTACTGCACTAGCCATATCGAGGTTTCCACTAGAGTTTATGGTTACACTGCTCAAGAACTAATCATTTCTCAGCCCCTCAAAATTAGTGCCCTCTCCTAAGTCTATTCCCCATTGTCCTGGATGTGTCCTCACTGATGTAAGCTCTCCCTATAACTAGCACGGTCATCTCCTTCCCCAAGGTTCAAATTTTCATTTTGTAGGTACAAGAAGAGCAATATAGAGATGAAGAAAGGAGGAGGACCTACCCTTAGACAGTAATTAGGTGACATTAGCTATCTTGAGTCACATCTAGAAGTGTGCTAATCCTTCAAAGATGCAGGTTGTTACAGGTTCTATGAGAAAATCTAGGGTTCCCACCAGTAAGTGGTAGAAGCCTTTGCTCTTTATTTTGATGGATCTAAGGCATTGATAGGAAGAGAAGAGTTCCAGGTTAATGAGGCCCTAATAGTAGAAGTAGCAGAACTCCCAAGGACTGGGGAGAAATGGTTCAAAACCATCATTACAAAGGATGTGGAATTCAAGTCTTACTTAAAACCTGAACACAAGAATGTAGTATGGAAGAAAAGCATCCCATCAACCTGGCTTGAGGAGAAGTGGCAACAGTTGTTGAAAGCGATCCTGGTTTATATAACTTGTGAAGGCAGGTATAACAAGGTGATGATATACCACTTTAAATTGATGAACCATTTTACAGGAAGAAACCCTTTAAACCTGTCTTTCTACCTCCACAAGAGCCTGACCAAGATGGCCCACTAGGTCAAGGCCCAACCCACCAAAATTGCAAGCAGGCTATCCCACCATGGGTTTATAAAGCTCATTGTCCAAGAACAATTGCAAAGAAGAAACATTGCATGGACATACTTCTTATTTTGGAATGAGTTTGAAATAGGCTTACAGCCAGAAGACAAAGGAAAGTCCCCTTCAAATAAGTCCACCACTCCTAGGAGTGGCAAGAGGAAGAGGACGGCCATCTCACTAGTGACATTGGATCAGCCCTCTCCAACTACTGAGACCAGCAAAGCTGAGAGAAATTTGGATTTCAGTGGGAAGATATAAGAAGTTTCATATCCAAGAAGAAACATACTTAACTTGCCCTACTTAGAATCTGAGGATCAAGAGGAACAGGAGGATAACCCAACGGAATAGTCTTAAGAAAGGCTAGAGGAGTTTCCATCACCCACACCAAAAGAAGACCAAGGTGAACCAATGGCAGAAGCTTCCTCCAGTAAACCTAGGTCCCAGAGAATCAACCAGCTATTAGGGAAAATAAATGAACTGGAGGTCCTAGATAGGGAAATCAATAGAAACAATGCAATTTTAACCAAAAGAAATACTCAATTACATAATTATCTCCTATAAATGAGAGGGATGTATGTCCTGCTGAAAATAAGAAATTTGGGGTTAATGAAGGACAACTCCAGGCTCTACAGGATGATCAGACTGTTGAGGTTGTAGAATAAAAACTCAAACCCTAGCTCTTAATCTCACCTAGCGCTGGAAACCCTAGTAGAGGCGGTAATAATCCTGCAGGACCCATAGGTATGTTGATGTATGTGTAACATCAGAATGTATTCACTTGTATAGTTCATGTATTGTACCCCGATGTTTATTCCGGGAAGTATTTGTAATGTAATTGATTCATGTCATGCCCTGATGTTCCTATCGGGAGGTTCTATAATGTAAACAAGTCATGTCAAGTCATTGTGGGTAACCCTCCTATTATTCAAGGGTTAAATTCCCCACAGTTGCAGGGCCCTAGGGTTATTAGACTCTCCTAGAGAAGTTAGCCCTAGTGAGTTATTGTCAAGTCAGGAATTAGTATAAATAGAGAGTGAGCCTCTCTATTTAACACACACTCACTCATTGGGGCGCATGAGTGAGAAAGAATTTGCTGGGACAAGAGAGGGACTACTGTTGTCGGGATATCATCTTTATGATTTGGGTTTTAATTTTGGTGCTGATCCTATCTCTGAGGAATTTACGTGGTTTTCTCCTTTATGGTTTCCCCGAGGAAAATCTTTGTGTTCATTGTCTCTTGTGTTTATTGTTGTGCATGTTATTCTCTCAGTTAAAGATCCTAAGATTATAATGCTAGCTTGAATGATAAAAATATAACATGGTATTAGAGCTAACCTAAGAAGAAGACATTGTGCAGCTATAGAGGCTATGTCTTTGTACCTTTTGGGTCTCTCTCCACAATCCATCAGCAAAAGTATGCTAGGCCGACTCTCCATTAAAGGGTGCATCTTTTTGTCGAAGCGGATTTCGATTCCGAACATTTTCAGTTTTTGGTGCGGGAAATTAGGGCTTCTTACAGATGAAGAATTTTTGAGTGAGCTCGGCATAGGATTTCTATCCTCATCAAAATCTAAGTTTAGAGACCTGGGTTGAGATTTTTGGTTGGCGGGAAAGTCAAACCCTAGTTTGACCCCGACCTGGAAAAACCCTAAATACTAAAACTGATAATTTTTGGTACATTTTCTATATCTCGGGATTGGAGAAGGCTCAGGAACTGAAACTTGTATAGGATGAATATAAAATCCTGATTTACACTGTGTCCAAAATTCCGCCTCATATTCTCTATATCCTATGAGATATGATCCCTCCAAGTTAGGGTTACAGCCTCTTCCACGATTCATCCCTAAAATGGACACCTGGGGAGAATTTCCATATCTCGGGCTACGAAGGTCCAAATGAAATTTATGAAGATGTTCCATAAAGGGCACAAATTGTAATTTCAGTGGTAGAATTTTCAGACCCCAAAGATGAAACAGTGACATGTGGAAGTCCGTACAACTTCGTTGTTCTGAACAGTCCTGAAATAGGTCACCTTGGGAAAACGATAATAAGTCCCAATTGGTGAAACCAATTTTGACGAAACCTATGGTGTTGGAACAGTGAAATGTGAGGATACCATAGTATGAATTTTTAGACACAAAGGAGATTTAATTTCATATATATCATAGAAACAATATCAAGCATTTCTACAGAAGAAATTGGAAAAACTAGGGCTTCCTGTTCTCGGAGCTTCCCTTGACTGTTTTCAGAAAAGGAGTACATTAGATAGCTCACCTTGAAGATAAATATCTTTATATCTAAACAGATCTTAAATATTCAAAATTTTGAAAATTAGGGTTTCTCTGACAAACCCTAGATCAGCTAGCTCCAGAACCGAAACGAACACCTCAAATCGGTAAGATCTAATCTTTTGCTATTTTCATTTGAGGTTCTCATTTCAAAGTGATTTATCACATCAGCTTGATCATAAGCTTGGCGAAGTTGACAAATTCCAAGCATGGAAGTATAGGATGTCACTATTTCTTGAAGGAAATGAATTGGACACCCACATAAGTAGAGAGGTTCCAGTTCCAAAGGGAGATGAGGCTAAAGCCTTACTCAAGAAGAACTTGGTCAAGGCCAAAAAGATCATTGCTGATTCAATAGAGGATCATCTTATACCACAAGTGTCTTCCCTAAAGACACAGAAAGAGATGTTTGATTCCTTGACCAAGCTATTTGAAGGGAAGAACATAAATTAGAATATGACTTTGAGAAAGCAGTTGAAGAATGTGAAGATCCAGAATGCAGAGACCATACAGTCATACTTTACGAGGGTCTCTCAAATTAAAGAACAACTTGTAGTAATAGAAGAAGAAGTGGAGAATGTAGAAATTGTGATAGCCACCTTGAATGGCCTCCCAGGATCATGGGATTCATTCATGCGAGGAATGTGTGCCAGAAGGAAGTGATTACTTTCAACAGACTTTGGGAAGAAGAAGAAGCTCGACTCATAATAAGAGAAAGAAGATGGGATAAACTGAAGACCAAGCTCTCACCATCCAAAGAAGATACCTCAAATGATGAGGAATATGAAGATCTAAACTCTTGAAGAACCTCTTATCCATCTTAGCATTTGGATAAGAAACGATGCTATTATAAATGAAGAAGACGATGAAGCTGAAGGCTCAAGAAGGAGTCTACCCATGAAACAAATAAAGATAAGTGTTCAATTGTCATTTCATGATATTGTTTTGTTATGCATTTGTTTATATTCAGTTAATGTGTTATGCATGATAGAATGTTTGCATTAATGACAGTATACGACTAATATGCATGTGATGGTTAAGTAACTCATGGTGCTATACAACTCTCCATTGCTGCTTATCTAGAATGAAACCTCTTTGCTGACATATTAGATTAGTGCACAATCTCAATGTTGTCCTGGTAGAGATGGAAGGAATCTATAAAGTTTTTGTGAGATATGGATGACTGTTGTATTGGATAAAATAGTTGCATGATCATATATTTATGCATAAGAATTTTCCATTATGAATATCCCTTATGAAATGTTTCTAACCATACAAATGCATTTGACTTGTAGGAAAGATCGCATACATAATCACCTACAAGCAAAGAAGGATAAGACTTGTTCCGAAGAACAAGTGACGATAGTTCAAGATGAAGAATAATATGACGAATGCAATGACATCATTGATGCAGAACCTTCAAGCTATGAAGAAGTAACCAAGAAGAAAGGGAAAACCAGTTCAAGAAGAATGATGTCTAGGATGCGGTATCGATACGTGAAGGGAAGTTCGTAGTTCCATCATGCAGTAGATGGAAACATCGTGGGATACAAGGTAAGATTCGTAGCACGAGGATTCTCATGAAAAGAAGGCATAGATTACGAAGAGACATTTGCAGCCAGTGGGAGTTCAAAGACATACATGATGAGCTTGATGAAGATCTTAACCTTTGATACAAGGTTGAAGATGAAATTCTATACATTAGATGGATACATAGAATATTAGTAGCATAGGAAGCTACTTGTCACTCTGGTACAGAATGTTTCAGTGCATAGAGTACGGAAGACAGAGGCAGTATGATGCTCCGCTTCAGAGGGAGTGACTATAGAATATCCTGAGGTTCGACATGGTACGATAGGATGGATAGATTACTGATGACTCTAGGTTTTATTGAGAGTAAAGAGGATTCCAACCGTTGCTTCAAGGTTGAAGGCGGAAGACCAGTGATGCTCTTGTTATATGTCAATGTCTTGTTCCTGACAGAAAAGAGGAACTCATTAAATTTGCAAGAAGAAGACTTGCTGTTGAGTTCGAGATAAAGGACTTGGGGATGATGCACTATGTTCTAGGCATGGAGGTGTGGACAAGAGAAGTATGCAGTAGAGATCCTGAAGAGGTTCAGGATGATGGACTGCACGGCCATGACCACACCTATGGAATTGAACATGAAGCTATCGAGTGTTGCTTCATCAGAGCTGGTTGATGCCACGATGTATCATTAGATGATTTATTCCTTGATGTACCTAACGAATAGGAGACCAAATATTTGCTTTGTTGTGAACACATTGAGACATGTTCACCTGATGGTTTCAAAGCATGTAGTGAGGTACCTGAAGGGTACAGTTGATTATGGGCTCAAGTATGAGGCGAATCAGAAGATTAACCTAGAGGGTTATGAGGATTCATATTGGGCAGGCATTACCATTGATAGGAAGAGCACTTCGAGGTTCTACTTCAGTATGGGATCAAGTGTCATCTCTTGGTTTGGAAGGATGGAGTCTTGCATGGCGCTGAGTACAGCTGAGGAAAAATATGTTGCCACTTGCTATTTGGGAGAGAGGAGCAATGAAGCTCCAGTATGTGATCCAGATCGAGATCTCTCGAAAGAGGGATTTCTAGCATAGTTGGTAAGACAGGTTGTTTGAGCATAAATCCCAGCGAAGCTCGTAGGTTTCTTAGATGTAAACAGGCATGTAGGTTTTCCTCGGATGTAATTGGTCCTGGTGAAGCTCGCAGATTATCCTTGAATGTAATCGGCCCTTATGTGATTCTATGCTAGAAATGGCCAAAGTGAAGTTTGAGTACTTCAGGGAGAAGATTGGTGTTCTCCAGATCGAGGTTCCCTCCAAGGGGAAATGATGATACCTAGAGCCATTTTGACATGGTGAGAGGATTAGGTTCCTTCCATGGTCAAATGTAAGGGCTGATCCATTCTGTCATGGTGAGAGGATTGTTTCCTTCCATGTCAGATATGAGTGCTGAGCCATTTTGATATGACTGTAGGATTGGTTCCTACATGATCAGATATAAGGGCTATTGCCATTCTTTGAATGGAGGTACCTGGTCAGTTACCATGAATACTCAATCTAGGACTGAGAGCCATTCTGATATAACTGTAGGATTGGTTCCTACATGATTAGATATAAGGGTTATTTCCATTCTCTAAATGGAGGTACCTGGTCAGTTACCAGGAATCTTTAGCCTAGTGCTAAGGGCCATTCTGATGTGATTGTAGGATTGGTTCCCACATGATCAGATGTAAGTGCAGTGCATTTCCACATTTGATAGTAGTTGTGTCATATCATGCTAGTGGATGTGAGTGCTGAGCCTTTCCACATATGATAGTATTTGTGTCCTATCATGCTGGTGGATGTGAGTGCTGAGCCTTTTCACAGATGGTAGTAGGTGTGTCCTACCATGCTGGTGATTGTAAGTGCTGTGCCTTTCCACAGATGGTAGTAGGTGTGTCCTACCATGCTGGTGGATGTGAGTGTTGTGTATTTTCACAGATGATAGTAGTTGTGTCCTATCATGTTGGTGATTGTAAGTGTTGTGCCTTTCCACAGATGATAGTAGTTATGTCCTATCATGCTAGTGGATGTGAGTGCTGTTCCTTTTCACAGATGATAGTAGTTGTGTCCTATCATGCTGGTGAATGTAAGTGCTGTGCCTTTCTAACATGGTGTTGGATGTGTTCCTCTCATGGTCAGATGTGAGTGCTGGCCATTCTGACTTAGGGTCAGATATAAGTGCTAAAGAATACCTACATGGAGGCTAGGCCTACAACCAGCATGAAAAAGGGTTGGCTTTGTAGAACTTCCTGTGACGAGAAGAATCATGAGATAGAACCTATGATGATGACCCAGTGATGATCCAGATCGAGTGATGATCCAGATCCAGTGATGATGTCTCCATGATGATCCAGATCTAGTGATGATCTAGATCCAGCAGTGATGATCTAGATCCAGTGATGATCCAGATCCAATGATGATGTCCCCGTGATGATCTAGATCAAGTGATGATGATACAGATCCAAGATGAAGATGACTTAAAGATGAAGATGACTTGAAGATGCAGATGACAAGATGATCCAGAGAAGAAGACTAGTGCTGACAAATTGTGTCGAGAGAATACCTTCCTAGTTAACAGGGAGTGTTGATGTATGTGTAACTTTAGAATGTATTCACTTGTATATTTCATGTATTGTACCCCGATGTTTATTTTGGGAAGTATCTGTAATGTAATTGCATCATGTCATGCCCCGATGTTGCTATCGGGAGGTTATATAATGTAAGCAAGTCATGTAAAGTCATTGTGGGTAACCCTCCTCTTGTTCAAGGGTTAAAGTCCCCGTAGTTGCAAGGCCCTAGGGTTATTAGACTCTCCTAGAGAAGTCGGCCCTAGTGAGTTATTGTCAAGTTGGGAATTAGTATAAATAGAGAGTGAGCCTCTCTATTTAACACACACTCACTCATTGGGGCACATGAGTGAGAGAAAATTTGTTGGGACAAGAGAGAGACTACTACTGTCGAGAGATCATCTTTATGTTTTTGGGTTTTATTTTTGGTGCTGATTCTATCTTTGAGGAAATTGTGGGGTTTTCTCCTTTATGGCTTCCCCAAGGAAAATCTTTGTGTTCATTTTCTTTTGTGTTTATTGCTGTGCATGTTATTCTCTCTGTTAAAGATCCTAAGATCATAATGCTAGCTTGAATGATAAAACTCTAACAAGGTAGCCCATGATGTTGCTGATATTCCAAATCTTATGCAGGTTGAAGAATTACCATAAGGTCGGGAATAAAGTTGTAAAAGTTTGATTAAAGACTAATTAAATTTTGTAGAAAACAGAGCTTTTGGTGGATTAGGTGAACGGAGCACATGTTCATTAGCCACTGAAAGCATAGCTTTTGGTAGCTTACATGCCCAGAATTCTGTTTCCTTAACCACCGAAAGCACAAAAGGTTGCAAAAAGACATGCTTCCACATAGAACCAATTTTGATGGGTACAAACACCTCAGGGGTGAATTATGAAGCCGAAAATTGATTAAAGGCACCGGTAGAAGGGGTCTGTTCCAGTTTTGAGGGTGCCATCAAGGTGAAAAGGGTCACAAACCCTACCTGCTTTTGACAAACCATGACTTATATGTTAGATAACAGGTCATAGCTCTACTTTAGTGATCACTATAGTTATCAAATATGTTAGAATATAATCCATTAGGGTTATATATTGTAAATAAATAAATAAATATGAATAAGTAGGAAGCCGAAAAGGCTGGACGGAAGGTGAAACACAACTGTCACATGAATGTATAAAAGAATGCATTAGCAATGGAATAAAGACGAATCGGGAATTATACCTAACAAGTGGTATCAGAGTAGGTTCCTGCCATAACTCCTGCTGTCTATTTTCAGTCCTGGCATTCTGCTTGCCAGTCCATTGCCAGACTGCCTGCTCCATCAGTCTGCCATTTGCATGCGTTTCTCTTTGCCAGCATGTGCGCATTCATTTGTATACGTTATTCTCTTCTCATTTGCCTCATTTTCCAGACTGCTCTCTTCTCAACCCTAATTTCTTGAGCTGAATGAGTCGCCCTCCTCCTCTTACATATTGTTGTTGCTGCCAGTTCTTTGAAGACCGTCTGCAAAATTTCTCACTCTGTGAAGACTGGTGTGTTAGTGTTAGTTATTTCATGATAGAGTTAAATGAAGTACAAAGAGGCTTAAAGCCTTCTCTTACAAGGAAGAACCAATGGCTCTTTGATAGATCTCTTGATTTGAAGCCAAGTAGTAGGGATGCCGCGTAGTTCACAATTTTTTTAAGACGAAAACACGAACTCAGCAATTCAACCTCTTGCTGGCGACTCCATTGGCAACCTTTGACACAGAATATCCACCGTTGCATCCATCCAGCCTTCAACGATTTTGCTACTTTTGTCCTTTAGCCGGCATACTTCTTCTGAACTCCATCGATTAAAAAAAAAAAAAGGCTGGAAACCCTAACTTCGAGTTTTTCCCTAGATCGTTTTCTTCAGTGGCATCCACTTTCGCTAGAATGACTTCCCCGTTTCAACTCATGGCTATCAGAGCTACGATTTCTGAAGACTGTCCATGACCACATGATATGCTACGAATTCCTTGTGAAGCTGCAACCTGTGCTGCGACCTCAGTTATATGCGTTGAACGCTGTAAGAGCGTGGAGGAAGGAAACCCTAATTTCCTGAGTGAACACTGTGGAGACTACGTTGAAGACTGTTGAAGATTGCTTGAAGACTGATAAATATTGTGACTGGTTTCTAAATGATGCTGAGTATTGGAGTTGTAGATGCTGCATGGTATCTTTTAAACTGTTGAAGAGTTGCGTGGAGTGATTGTGCGTTGAAGAATGATGCATTGAAGACTGGACGGTTGTGATATATATCCTACATATATATCTGCGTGAAAGCTATGCATTGAATACTGAATGGTGACTGAAGTTGAAGAGCTCGCATGAAGAGACTGAAGTAAGCAGCGTTGGTACTCTCTATCAGACTGAAGTAAGCTGCGTTGGTACTCTCTATCATACTGAGCCTGTGCCTGTTGCGTTATGAAGACTGCGTTGGTGTGCCTAGTGTGACTGTGTATTGAAGAGGAGACTGCGTGTAGGTAATAAGCTGCATAATTTTTTATGTATTGCCTGTGACCATTGGAAGTGCACAAAAACCCTAATTTGTGCCCTAATTCCTCTCATGATTGATATCATTGAGTTTTAGAGCTGAGTATATATTGAAATAATATATGCTGCGAGTTTGTATTTATATATGTTGCGAGCTGTATGCTACAAGTTTATATATGCTGCGGCCTGTGATTGTGGGATATATACGTTGAGTATCTGTGATCATTGCTGCGACTTGAAGAATGATCTAATGCTGAGACTGCCCATCATGTTGAATGCATAAAGTTTTGGATTTTGAAATCTACGAAGAGCTGAGATAATTGTTGACTGTTGGTTGTAATATTTTCTCTGTCATTGTATCATTTTTTAAAACCTGAAGTTGAGATTGTAAATCACCTTGGCAGAGACTGTAGACCTGCAAGGTTCTTATTTTTTTCTATTTCTCTTTGTCATATCAAGTTCATTATTGTAAATTACACTAATAGTTGTAAAAGATGCAATCTTTGTCATCAATAGTTGGTGCCACTCTCTCTGGAAAAGAGAGAGGCAGAGGAAGAAGAAAATTCAAAGGCAGAGGGGGCAGAAACAAAAGATCAGACTTGTAGTGCAAGCGTTGTGAAAAGACTGGGCACACATTAGATCAGTGTTGGGCTTCATGGGACTCCATCAAAGACAAGCACAACCAAAATAAAGATGATAATAAACATCAAGATGCTAGTAAATCTTCTGATTCCGCTCATTGTATTGTTGCACATTGTAATCTTGGAATTAATGAAATGACTTCTCTTTCATCTTACAAAGATTGTTGGTTGCTTGATACTGGTGTAACATCACACATGAAATTTAGAAAAGACTGTTTTGAAGAATTGAATGAAACAATAGATGGCATAGTTTACTTTGCAGATAAGTCAAGTATTAAACCAAAGGGAATGGGCACCATTCGACTGAAGATGCCTGGATTCCCTGATTTCTTGTTGAAGAACATTCTTTATCTTCCAGAGTTGCAGAGAGGCCTGCTGTCCATGGTGGAGATTCGACAGCAAGGCCATTCCATCCACATGTTTGGTGGAATCGTTGAAATAAGAAAGTCCTCTGACAACCAAGTCATCATGACTAGATATGAAGATGGGAAGTTGCTGAAGCTCAAGGGTTCATCCGCAAGATTTCAGAACTATGCCTACCTCTCTCAGCATGGAGAAGGTAATATGTCATCTAGCTCATTGTGGCATGCAAGATTTGGTCATCTAAATTATAACAGTCTTCGTTTGTTGAGAAAGAATGGTGTATTTGGTTTGCCCACCATTCCCAAAGAGAAGAAAAAATGTGATGCATGTATATTAGGGAAACATAGTAAGATGCCCTTCCATGAATCTAATTCCAGAGCAAGTAGGAAATTAGAACTAGTCCATTCTGATTTATGTGGCCCAATGCCAACTCCTTCAGCAAATGGGAATAAGTATTTTATGAGATTTGTTGATGACTACTCACGAATGTGC
>LPNX011180649.1:554597-570096 GCA_001517045.1 Pseudotsuga menziesii | reverse complement strand
TCAGACTCAGATTTTGATGGCGATAAGGAGACAGGAGTATCAACTTTTGGATACACTATGAGTCTTGGATCAGCAGTTGTCTCATGGAGATCACGCAAACACTCAGTTCCGGCAGATTCAACAACAGAAGCATAATATGTGGCTGCAGCTGAACCAATGAAATAAATAGTATGGCTCAGGAAGATACTTGAAGATTTGCAAGAAAAACAAGAGAACTCCACTCCATTGTTGGTCGACAATACTTCTGCAATCAATCTGGCTAAGAATCCTAGATTCCATGATCGAACCAAACACATCAACACAAAGTATCATTTGATTCGACATCATGTAGAGGCCAAGACAGTCCATCTTCGACATTGTTCCACAAATGATCAAGTTGCAGACATCTTCACCAAAGCGCTTGGACGAGAAAAGTTTGAAAGGTTCAGAAACATGCTCGGACTTACGAACACCCCTTCGGATTAAGAGGGGGATTGTTAGAATATAATCCGTTAGGGTTATATATTGTAAATAAATAAATAAATATGAATAAGTAGGAAGCCGAAAGGCTGGACGGAAGGTGAAACACAACCGTCACATGAATGTATAAAAGAATGCATTAGCAATGGAATAAAGATGAATCGGGAGTTATACCTAACAAAATAGTTCAAGGAGTGAACAAGTGTTAGAGTTAGATAGGTTAACACTTAAATTAGGGTTTTTAACCTAATTTTGCAAAAAAAGTTATTTTATTTATTTTTAGTAAATCAAATCCAACTTTTTAGGATATGAAATAAATTTTGTAAAGGCTATAAAGCCGAAGACTTATGTTGAAGAAAAGGTTCAACTTCAGAGACTTTTAGACCTTTATTTTTATCAAGCTTCTCATGTTATTCATCATTTAATATAAGCTAATTTGGCATTATATGTTCAAGTTTCATCTCTTTTCTATTCTGTACTTGTGCTTGAATGTTTGATTCAAGTTTATTCTTTTTGTCTAATTCCAAATAGCTGTCATCCTATCTATGTGTTGATGAGTTGAATTACAAGTATTTTTCCTTGTTATGATTAGCCATTCATATGTGATTTATTTATATATGAATCTGCTAGCATAGTAAGTTCTCCATTTATTCACCTTATTATCAACCCTCTGAACATTGGTGGTTAGAAGCCTTATCTTTTGATTGAGTTTTATGCATGTCTTGAGTGTGTGAGGTCCTTTAGGTCATCTGACTTGATCCATTTATAAAACCATTAAAAACATTCAAGTTACTAGGCATCCTCAAGCTGCAACCTAGAGGGGTTTCTTGGAGAGCTAACATATGGTAATGCACCTGTGCTTGTAATCACCTAAAGAACCATCTAACCGATGCTTTATAGGATTTAAGATGTATTGCAACACTTACAAAAAATATTAAACCAGCGCGCCATTATAAATCGCACGCACCACCTTGTTGGTGCATTTAATTTTAGCATACACACTGGCTAGACTGTTTGAAAAAATAGATGTGAACTAGATTCATCCCTTTCCATAGAATTTTCACAAAGAGATGCACTGATTATGATGCACTTTAAATACTTGTGTGCACCATTTACAATGAAATGACGTGTTTGTACCACATTAGTACTTCCTAATGAAGGATGCATCAATTTTAAGATTTCATAAATAATGACATTGCATTTTAGAATCAAACACACACACACTGTCTATGATGCTCTTTTGTCTCCAATAGCAACAACGTGGTAATTTTTAAAAGTGCAACCTTTTTACATTTTTTCAAATTAAATTTCATCACCTAATGTGCTAGGATCAATGTAACACATCGTTAACAGTGCTTATGTTGTTTGCAATGTACTTGGTTTCAATGTTGTTTTAATTTTAGTTTATTTCATCTACATATTCGTTCAATTGATATTATTCTAGTGCAACTTGCATGGTGCACTTATATTACAAAGAGCACCGTGAACAGTGCTTGACTGTTATATAGGGGGGCTGCTTGTTAAATTCATTTCTTAAGAGAAATTTTTTTATTTTTTGATATTAATAAATAAAATGATAATTTAATGAAATATTTAATGTTTTTTTATATACATGTCTTTTTCTATTTATGAAATTGATGGAATTTATAGGCGAATCAGAGCCATCAACGACAAGAGTTGCAATAGGAGCAACAAGTGCGGGTTGAGTTATATAATGTTGTATGGGAGTGGGAGGCCAGAGAGAGGGAGATAGAGTTGTAACCTAGGCCCATTACATCACAAAAATGGGACTTATTGAGGGTTGTTAGCCTCCTGAATTTCTTTTAGGAGGATACATCCCTAAAGGGGAAATTGGATTTTTTTATGCAATTGATATGTCATTGGGATCAACATAGACATGCCTTTCGATTTGGTCCTGATATGTGGTTTCAACCCATAGAGTAGGAAATATACTTCATCACTGGGGTACCCAAGAGAGGGGATGACTTTTCCTATTTCCTTGATGTACCTCTTGGTGTTGCAGTAGAGAGTAAGCTTATGTACTCTTAGAGATACATCAATGTCCAAGGCACTAACCCTACTCTTTTTCAACTTTTCAGAGGAAAACTGCATATTGCTTCTTTCAATGTCGAGAAATCCTATCCAAAAAAATAAATATTTTTTATTCCCCCCCCTACCCTCTTTCTTAGGCTTATCCAATCTCTTATAGTTCATTAGATGAACACCTTCCTTCTTCTTACAACTTGTCCAAAGAAAATTGAAGACTCTCCTTCTAATCTTGTACAAAATATATTTTGGCATCTTGGTTAAAGATATACAATATACCTAAAATGTTTTCATGTAATTCATTTACTAATATGAGTCTCCCACCTAGTGAAATCCACCCGTAGCATCAATTACTAGTCCTCTTCTCCACCTTTTTTAATAGACACATTCAATTTTCACTATAGTAATTGTTTTGTTTAAAAAAGAAACCCAAATATTTCATTCCATTATTAATATGGTTTATCTTAAAAGGAAATATCTGACTAACTTGTCCCAAAATAATTTCCTCAACACTAGATTCCATAAAATAGGATTTAGTATCACTGATTAGCATACCTGTAACATAAAATAACTTCATACATTTGCCATTCATTTATTGTACCCCTTTCAAACAATAATACATCATATACAAGCAAAAGGTATGTGATTTTGAGAAAAAAGGAAATATTTATACCATTCAATTTCCTTCTCAATAAATCTACTAAGTCCTTCAACAATCAAAAGGAAGAGAAAAGGAAATAAACGGAATTATTTCCTAAGCCCGTTGGACTTTTGAATTTTTTGTTGTTGTTGGGGCAACGTTTACCAGAACTGCAAAATTTGAAGAACTAACACAACCCATAATCCAATTTGTTGCCTCCAAGCTGAGCCCATTCTGAAGAAGGAAAAGTCTAAGAAAATCCTAGTTGAAGTAATCATAAGCCTTAATGAAGTCTAGTTTCAACACAAGGGCTTCCAGTTTCTAGACCTTTATACTATGAAGACATTCTTGAGCAATACCAATAGAATCCATAATATGAAAATTATCAAGGAACGCAAATTTCTCACAACATAGTCTTAATTATGTTTTCAATGACCTTTGCTACGATTTTATACAGTAAATTGCACAAATATATAGGTTTGGAATCATGAAAAGAGGATGGATTTGAGCTTTTTGGGATCAATGCAATGAATGTAGCATCCAGATCACCATTTACTCTACCTTGTTTCCTTGATTCCTCCACCACATCTAAAAAGTATGGAACCATGATATCAAATAATTCCAAGAATAATTCAGTTTCATCTCCATAATAAAAGCACATACTTTTATTTTCATCTCCATAATATTCATTAGAAAGAGGGAGCGATTCAGTAGTTTCTACCTCCACTAGTTGCAGATCTTGAAGAGGTTCTTCAAAGCAGACACTTATCTTGATGAGTATATTTTGAGTTCTGATATTCAAGATCTTGTATCCTTTTTCTTATTCAACATACCCAATGAGGATGCACTAAACACTCTATGGCTCCAAATATTTTCTCTTATCCGGTGGAATTCTAGCCTATGTAGTGGACCTGACAACCATGAGATTGGAAAAATCAGGCTTGTGACCGGTGTAAGCTTTGAAAGGTGTTATACCTTTGACGGATGAGTGTGGGAACCTGTTTTGAATGTATGCAGAAACATTCATAGCCTCATTCCAAATATTTGCACCCAAATATTTAGACTCAAGCATATAGGTTGTCATCTCTTTTTGTGCTCATTTTTTCCTTTCCGCTACACCATTCTGCTAAGGTGTGTAGGGAACAGTGTGCTAGATATTGATTCCATTTTCCACACAAAGTTGCAATACCTATGATTTGAGGTATTCACTTCCATTATCATATATGAGATATTTGGTCTTTCTCCCAGTAGCAGTCTCAACGAAAGATTTAAAAGCTTTTAATTTTTCAAAAACTTCCAGTTTATTTTTGAGAAAGTAGACCCATGTAAATATTGAAAGGTAATATATGAAGTTATGAACATACCTCGAGCCATTCATGGAGATAGTTGGAATTGGACCACTGATATCACTATGAATCAGCCCCAAAATACATGAGTCTCTGCTAGATTTTCCTCGATCAAACTTATGCTCTGGATGCTTACTGACTATGCATCCATTGCAAATCCCTTTTGAGGATTTGATTGCCAAAAGGCCTTCCACCATGGAATCATTTTGTAGAAGTTGTAAATATTTATAGTTTATGTGTCCAAATCTCTCATGCCATAGTCACCTGACCGCATTTTCATGAGTCAGGAGGGCACTTGGATTTGAATAAAGCACAAAGATGGAAAACTCATAGGTTTTAGAAACATGATTTGCTTTTCCTACTGCAATGAGTTTTCCTGTGTGTTTCTCAGATATATAAACATCATTGGGGATGAATAAAACTCTTTTAGGAAAAATAGTGTGTGTCATTTTATACATAGAAATCAATTTTTAAGCCAAAGAGGGGACATATAGAACATTTTTGAAGCTGCCATGTTCTAGATAAATAGTACCTTTTCCTTTTGATGTGACTTATGAGTCATCTACCATGTGGATGGAGATGCAACCATTGGAATCCAGTGATGTGAAAGAGTCCTTGCATGAAACCATATGATTCGAAGCACTAGAGTCAATCAGAAGAGCTCTAGCATCCAAAACACTAGTCATGTGTGCATGACCTCTTTCAGGATGATTATTTTGATGTCCAATATCCTTCTTCCTCGCGCCTTCTGGAAGAGTAATGTTGTTTTTCTCCAGGATAAGGTAAATCTGATCAATATTCCTCTTCATGCAATATATTTTAGGATGAAAGCCTTTTCCACAGTAAGAGCAATTTGTCTTCTCTTTTCTCCTTTGCTTCTTTTTCCTCGAGCCCGAGGACTCATCCTACTACTGGTTTTTCTCCTTCTACTTGGGAGGATCAAAATTAGTCTTCTATTTATTTTTCTTTCCTTTTTCATTCAAAGCCTTGGGTACTCCAACAAACGAATATTGATCTCTGGAGGATCTCATGGATCCCATCTGAAAAAGTTTATTGTGTTCATTGGTTAGGGACTCAATGAATGCATTCAATGTAGGCATCTTCCAATTTGGAATTGTAAGCTTTCTGGTATTGAAGGTAGAGACAAAGGCGGAGTAGTGTTCTCCTAGATTCAAAGGGATAGAAAGAATTAAATGTTCACATTTCTTCTCAACTAGACATTGCTTCAATTGAAGCACAAGGTGCTTAAAAATAGTGAAGAACTCATTTATGGTATCAAAATATCCCGGATTGACTGAGATCACTTCATTATTCAACTGATAGGATCTCAAATCATCTTTCTTGCCAAAAAGTTTAGCAAGTTGTATCCACACTTCTTTAGGGGTACTCAAACCACTGAGATGGAAAAGGAGAGCCTTTGAAATGGATAGGTATATAAAACCATATGTTTCATTAAGTTTATTCCAATATTTGGACTTCTCTATTATTGAATTTGGCTCCAGATACTTGCCCATGTTTACTCTGTAGAGTCCCTTGGAGCGCAATGTTATCTCTTATCTTTTTGTGTTTAGCATATTTGCTGTATTTATTGAAAGAATAACCTTCATCATCATCAGAGTTCTGCCTCTTGTTCTTGAGGGGACATTTGGAAGCGAAATGACCTATTTTACCACATTTAAAACATTTAAAGGGTATTTTTCCTTTGTATTTTCCTGAACCTTTATTCAGCCTCCTTACAAATGTTTCCTCAACTACATCCATTTCAAAATCAACGTCCTTATCTGCTTTAAAAGAAGCTTCTCTAGTGGTGGATTTGTCTTTACCAATCCTCATTTCATAGGTTGTCAGAATTCCTAGGAGTTGGTCCATAGGCAGAGTTTTGAGATCACTCAGTTCTTCTATTGCTGAGACTTTAAGATTGAATCTTTCAGGAAGAGATATTATAATTTTCTGAACTAAGAAGGCTTCATCAAACTTTTCACCAAGACCCTTCATGCCATTTACACTTTCTTCTATTCTTGGGAAATACTTACTGACCATATCATTCTCATTCATCTTCAGCTCTTCAAATTTTAGTCTATATGTTTGAAGCTTGGCATCCTTTACCTTTTCATTTCCTTCACAACTATTTACAAGCTTATTCCACATTTCTTTCATAGATTCAAGGTGCATTACTTTAACAAATTCGGCCTCTACAAGACCACTCAGGATAGTGTTCATTACCTTGGAATTAAAAATGAACTCCAACTTGTCATCTCCAGAGGCTAGCAAAATTGGATTTACATAGACATTCTCTACTACATCCCACACATCAACTCCCAATGACATTATATAGGTTCTCATTCTAACCTTCCAAAAGGAAAAAATGGTTCCATCTAATAGAGTAATCTTTTGTGATGAAGTCCCTTCATAACTAGTCATGTTTAAGATTTCATATCTACCTTTAGACAAAAGGAACCTGCCCTGATACCAATTGTTGAAATTACTCAAATAATTGAGAGGGGGGGGGAGTGAATCAATTATTTCTAAAGCTTAAAAACATTTTTCAATATTTAAACCATTATTACAGATTACAGGTTTAGTTATGACATTGAAGCAAGTATAAAATATGAGATGATGTTTATAAATCACACACACATGATAGAAACAAACAAATATTCACTTTATTTGAGCACCTACTCAAATGACGCCGCAACCTCTATTTTACAAATTCCTTTTTTTAGAGAGCACCAATTCTCATGTTTTTCTAGAACCCACTAAAATAACCTTCTCTAGCTATAACTGGGTGGAAGCGCCAACTTCCACATGTATAGGCTCCAACTTATACAAAGACAAAACAAATAGTTTTCCCTGCCACCACTCTTCCACCCTTGTTTCTCAGAATTAAAACATGTACAGTATAATATTCAGAAAAACATATATAACATTGCATACCAACTATGTTCTGATATTCTTCTAGATTTATGCACCTTGGCTCCCCTCATTATCTTCGTTGTGGATATTCAAAGTCCTCCTTCATTCTGTGATTCTCACTTTGCCGACGATACATGCATTAAATTCTTTGTCTACAGAGAGCACCCTTCTCCATTTATCATGCATCTCCTTTTATACACATCTGTCCTTAAGCCTTGTAACTGTTCATAATGCCCAACGATCCATTTCCATCACTGATCAACCTATTCTATGCCTTGTGACAGACCAAAAGTCCAATCGCTGAGTAATCCTGAATTTCTACAACATCTCCTTCCCATTTGGCTTCTTTCGCACTTGTCGTTTTCTGCAACACATCAGAGTTTCCACACTAACAGAACAAAAATTATCTGTTAAACAACTTCCTACATTGTCTAATGTTCTTTTCGCACTTCAGCAGAATGCACAGATCTGAATTTCAACTTTAGAAAAGAGTTTCTGCCTTTTCAAAATTTTCTGATTTCTCGTTTGGGTTTTGGAAGTTGGCTCTCCAAATTTTAGTCTCCATGAATTCCACCTTTTCTGATTTCTGAACTTCACCTTTTCGACTTCCGGATTTTGGAATAAAAAATCTTAACTTTGCTTTACTCTCCCCCTGGGATTCCATTTCTCAGCTTTCAACTTCTGGTTCAGAATCAGATCTTCAATATTTTGAAACTGAATTTTCTATGTTCCTAGTTTCTGGCTTCCAGTTCGGAATCGAAACTAGTCACTTGCACTTTTTGAAATTGAGATTTATATTATTCTGGACATCAATTATTTTGTACCTTTGATCTACTTCAGAACCATTCTCGATCGTCGATCTAGTTCCAATCATGGATCACGATCAAATTTATGGATTTACTGTGGAATTGAATTATGACCATTGATCTTCGTCAAGCTCGTTCACCTCCGTCCCATTTTATCCAAGATATTTCTTCGAGATTTCGCCAAATTTATCACTTAAAGGATCAATTTCTTCTGTGATTCGGAAATTAGGCAACACAAAACCACAGAAATGATACAGAAAATTTCAAGAGTGAATATAGGATCTCTGCACAAGCCATGGATTGTTTGGAGTCTTCTACTCATATGGATCATTCTTGGAACTATGTTGTGCCATCAGCCATAGATTCTTTTGAGTCCTTTGTTCATCTGGATCATGCTTGGAACTATGTTTCCATCAATGACAACCCTATCACACTATGATATGTTTTCCATATGACCAGAAATCCTCCAACAGTATCCCCCTGACAACAAAAACTCCAACAGTTGCAATAGATATGATTTGATGTATTCACCTCCATTATCATATTTGAGAGATTTGATATTTCTCCTAGTAGCAATCTCAACGGAAGCATTAAAATCTTTGATTTTTTCAAAAACTTTCATTTTCTTTTTGAGAAAGTAAACCCACATAAATATTGAAAGGTCATATATGAAGATAAGAACATACCTCAAGCCATTCATGGAGGTAGTTGGAATTGGATCGTTGATATCACTGTGAATCAAACCCAAAATACACGAAGCCATGCTAGCTTTTCCTTGATCAAGCTTATTCTCATGACGCATGCCATCTATGCATCCCTAATAGATCCCTTTTGAGGATTTTATTTCCAGAATGCCTTCCACCATGGAATCGTTTTGTAGCAGCTGCAAATATTTATAGTTTAGGTGTCCAAACCTCTCATGCCACAGCTGGCTGACCTCATTTCATTTCAAAACTCATAGCTTTTAGCAGTATGATTTTATTTTCCTACTGCAATGAGTTTTCCCGTGGCTATCTTAGAAATATGAACACCATTGGGGCTGAATAGAACTCTTTTAGGAAAACCAACGTGTGCCATTTTATACACAAAAAGCAAGTTTGAAGCCAAATAGGGTACACATAGAACATTTTTTAAGCTTCCAGGTTCTAGATGATTAGTACCTTCTCCTTTTGATGAGACATGTGAGTCATCTCCCATGTGGATGGAAATGCATCTATCAGAATCCAGTGACATGAAAAAATATTTACATGCAACCATATGATTCGAAACACCAGAGTCAATGAGGAGAGCTCTGGCATTCGAAAAAGTAGACATGAGTGCATGACCTCTTTCAGGATGATTATTTCGATATTTAGTATCCTTCTTCCTTGTGCCTTCTGGAAGAGTAATGTTGCTTTCTCTAGGATAAGTGCCATCTGATCAATATTCCTCTTCATACAACAAATCTTAGGATGAAAGCATCTTCCACAATAAGAGCACTTTGTCTTCTCTTTTCCCCTTTCCTTGTTTTTACTTGAGCCTGAGGGCTCATTCGACTGCTGTTTTTTCTCCTTCTGCTTGGGAGGATCAAACTTAGTATTATATTTATTTTTCTTTCCTTTTTCATTTGAAGCCTTGGGTTCTCCCACAAAAAATACCGATCTTTGGAGGATCTCATGGATCCCATCTGAACAAGTTTATCGGGCTCATTGGCTAGGGACTCAATGAATGCACTCAGGGTAGGCATCTTTCAATTTAGAATTGTAATCTTTTTGGTATGGAAGGTAGAGACAAAGAAAGAGTAGTCTATGCATATCTTCTAAAGGATAGAAATAATTATCTGGTCATCTGGTCATCTTTCTTCTCATCTCTCTTTCTTAAAATTAGTGAAGAATTCATTTATGGTCTCAAAATTACCCGGATTGAGAGAGATCAGTTCATTCTCGAACTGATAGGCTCTCAAATAATCTTTCTTGCCAAAATTTTTAGCAAGTTGTTCCCACACTTATTTAGGAGTACCCAAACCACTAAGACATAAAAGTAGATCCTTTGAAATGGAGAGGCATAGAAATCCATACGCTTCATCAAGTTTATTCCAATATTTGGAATTCTCTACTGTTGAATTTGGCTATGGCTCCGTGCCCATGGTGACTCTCTAGTTTCCCTTGGAGAGTTATCTCTTTGTCATATTTCCACTGATAATAGTTGGAAGGAGTGAGAAGATGGCTAGAGGAAGAGTCCATTTTCCAGCTATAGCGAATGCAATAGGAGATTACGAGCTACCCACAATCACACAAAACTAACAAAATAAGGTCAAACAACCTGCACTTTTGGAGTTGCTTCATGCCTAGATAGACTTCTCTAGACAGAATCCATAGGGAGAAAGGCTAAGATTCCAGGACTTATGTTGTTCAGGAATAAACACCCTTGTAACCTAGGGTCTGGGGTTACCAACGTACTTCTAAAACTTGCATACAATCAGCTTTAAAGTACAGAAAGGAAATAGGAAGATATGGTGGACTCACCCGATTAATGACGGTTGATCCAAGATTTGTCTTCTCCCGCTCTGCTCCTCTCCAAAACTTTCAGGGATGCACCTCCTTCACCTGCAAAGAGACAATTCTCCAAGTACAATCATATACATGTATATATGACAAGTTAGATGAACAATATATAGAATGCTTAATAAAAAATATTCATCAAACAATGATACATGAAAGAGACTCAACACAAGGTTGGAAGAAGAATTCTCTTTATTAACAATAGTGAATGAGATAAGTGTACAACCCAATGCCTAAAACAAGGACTCCTCTGCAACCAAAGGATTCTAAGTTCTGCTGCTCCAAATAATTCTGAAGATATACCACCAACATAACTTTGCTCTCTAAGATTGATTTGATTAATGCCCTCCCCAAGGCCTTTATTTATACTTTAGGAAATAGAGCAGTTTCGAAGGTTGAGGAGGTTGAGACAGTTGAGATAGTCAATGATTAGGGCTCAACAAATCTCCATTAATCATGTTTTATTATTTTTAATGTCGAATGGATGTGTACGCGAGTATTGATACTGGAAACCCGCATATGACACGCGAGTTGCTGTAAGGGAAACCCATGTACAGATATGTACGTGGGTTGCAATGAAGATTCTCGCGTACAGTACACGGGATGCTGTGGAGATAGTTACGTATGTACACTAGTTGCTATAGAGATAGTTGCGTATGGCATTCAACATATGAAAAGGTAAAATGGCAAGTTGGTTGGATAGTGAATGCATCTCATATCATGCCCATCTATAGTGTTTAGGCAACCTTCGATCCATAAGTGTCCTTTTGTGTGCCAACATATGAAGTGTCGGCAATTGGACGGAGAAGTGCCATTTGGGTTGATAACAGATGCCCCCTAATGTGTGAGGTCAAAGGGAAGCAATGGCTGAAATACATTATAATCATTATCTTTGGAGAACTCAGAAATCCAATGGAGTAGAGGTAGTACCTGAAACAAATACATAATAATGTCATATACAAAGTCATATCTGAGGATGTTATGTTCAATATACTGGAACACTAGCTCCTTTACAATGTTTGAGTACATCATATATTACGGGTACAAGACCACGTATATTACAAAGGTGGATCGAAGCCACAATATACAATAATGATGAGTCTTCAAAGATATGGAAGCTATGTAAATGAATTGAACATAATCTTGCGCAACTTAGTCCATAGATAGAGAACTAAGGTCTTCATAAACAATCCCAAAGAACTAGTACAATCCAAGCCATGTGAATAAATGTAGGTTGAAGTCAAACATGAAGTCGATTCAACAGATTGTCAATCAATAGGTGATAATCGACAACTGAAGCAAAGGAATTCACCAATAATGAAAATGAATCCTGAGGTATGATCATCAAAACTCTAGGTTTTCATCATAAGGAAGTGCCGATGCGGAATCATACTATGATAAGGAAGGTAATAGATCCTCCAACGGATCACAAGAGTGACTAGGAATTGGGTAAAGGAAGGGAGACACAAGTGATAACATATACAACAATGATGGGATCAGGATATAGATCAGACATTGAGTTAATTCCTTGAACAGTGAGCACGACACAGAAATGACCCAAGGCAGCTTTTAACTTTATAGATAGAACAACCAGACTTATCTGTCATGTAGGAGACATAATCAGATTCCCTAGGTAGAACTAACAAGAGGAGGAGTAATAAACTTGAAGTAATAACTGAACTGAAAGTGAACACTGAGACATGGGTATCGAAAAAAACAGGGAGTGCTATGTTCAAGGATGACATGCTGCCACTAACTGAAAACCAAGAGAAAACTTCTTCCTTACCTTCCCTATTAAATTTTAACGAGTCCAGGAAAGTCAACTTGGATCTCTCTTCATTTTTTAACAAGCTTGAAGAGAAGAGAGAATAATGCTTGATAGTGTCACTGATTCATGGATTTAATGAGCCCAAACTAGTACATGCTTAGTTCATGTTTTCACATTTAGAGAGTCTGAAAACTCCAAAGAAGACTCCAGGGGGGGTCCTTTTTTGTCCAATTTAGTCTCCTGAGGCCAGAAAAGTATAAAACATACCACAGAAGAACTCTCTTAACTTTCGTAGAAGAAAAGGTGAACCTTTTTCGTACTTAGTCAAGGAGGTCCGAAAAAAGTTGAATTACCACCTACCCAACGCTCCTTCGAGAGCAGCATATAGCTTTAGTTTTACGAGTGTGAAGGAAAGCGAGATCCCTCAGAAAGATCCATTTGAGTATGAGAAATGGGGCTTACAAAAATAAACTCGATGCCTTGTTCTTTAGTGTTTAATGAGCATGACAAAGACATAAAGTACACTCAAAATCTTTTTCATGTTTTAGGTCCAGAGCACGAAAAAGAGAAAATTGAACTCATACCGGGTGTTCCTTTTCCATAAATTTAGTCCCTCAGGCCCGGAAAAGTGATAAACCTATGCTTGAGAATACTCTTCTCAATTCTATAGAAAAGAGAGTGATCCTTTCTCGTATTATTCCTCATGGTCCGAGAAAGAGATAACCTACCACCAATGCGGATGCCCATTCACATATTCTTAATGAGCTTGAATGGACAAGTTAACTCGGCAGTAAAGTCTGTTTTGAGGATTCAGACCTGGGCCTAAAGAAACTCCATAAAGGCGGGGAGTCCTATAAAGGGATAGCTTGTAAAAAGAGACCAAAATGAGGCTCCATTTGGCATGAAAAATTAGCTACGAGGATTCCCCTGTACCTAAGATAGTTGCAACATGAGTATCGAAAGACAACATTGGTTCTAAATGAGGATACTCATGAGAGGAAGGCCCTATCCACAGAAGAACAATGGTAAAGACAAGGAGCTAATGGTTTAAAATATCATAGTCCGTGGTTAAAATGTTGATTGCTAAGTTTAAGATGGAGTAAGTATAGATGCAAAATGCATGTGAAACGACAAAAAACCACCCTATATGAGCAAAAAACACCTTAAAACAATGGTAAACCTGTTACAAGGAAAAAAAAGATATAGTATTAGTTTAGTGAATTTTGAACTATAGGAGAAAACCCACTTGAGAAATTTTATTTCTATAAATAGTTCAAAAACATAAATAAAACTCACCATTTTGAATTTTAGCCATAAAAGACAAGTTTTCACCTCTACCTTCAGTTGATCGGTGCGGAAAATCCGTTGGACCAAATCCAATTCCGCAAGTGTCAGGTAAGACTACACCCCAAGCTCTTCAATTTGATTGTAGCAAATTTCAAAATTGAGTCCAAATTTTATATTTTTGAGCGCCCTTAAGCAAGGAACGTTTTGTACGCGGGTTTTCTATATTGAAACTCACGTACACGCGTTCTATACGCGGGTTGCCCTGAAGGACAGTCGCGTACAGTACGTGACATGCCTAACTAGACAGTCGCGTACGCTATGTGAGGGGATAAAATAGTGGTTTGGGTCAAAATTTTGAATTTTTTCATGAAACTAAAGGTTTGCAATGTTTGTTTTACTAGGTTTGAAGATGGTTCTTGAGTGGAGGGAGCGTGAGCATGAGGATATGGACCAAGAAGCACTCCAAAGTGCCCCCACTATGAATGTTTTGCAGTCAAGTGGGTTGTTGAAATTCTTTTGCACATCACCTATGCAGGCCAATGTCTGCCTGCTAGAGTTCATGATAAAATACTGGGATCATGATTTAGGCATGTTCGACCTTCAAGGTGAATCCTTGGAGATTACTTCAGAGGATATATATTTCATTTCCGGTTTGTCATGACGAGCAGCTCCAGTCTATTTGGAGGGCACCGGCAGAGGTGGTGACCCTCTGAGTGTCCAAAACTACATTGATATATACTGCGCACCAGGTACCCAAAAGAGAGGGAGTTGCATCCTTATTTTACACATACGTGATCTTCCTCTATAGGTATTGACAAGTACCATAGTGAGGGTTGTGGGATCATCTTCTCTTCATCTTGCTACATGAAACCAGAAGAGGTTAGCAGTGGATTGCATGCAGGGGGCCCTATATGATTGGTTCTCAGGAGTTATCCCGATTTTGAAAAAAAAACTCTCTAACTGCAAGAGAGGAAGGAGGAAGAACTTTGGATATTCTAGCATACTAGTTTACTTCTTCGAGAGAGAGTGCTGGGATTGAGCCTTGTAGTGCCCCTACCAGTTCGTTCTCCTCGTCAGACTAGGCTCAATAGATGGGGAGATATCTTCCTCCGCTAGGGAGGAGGTGGCTCAGTTCAGAGTGTATATGACGATGACTTCTACTTTTGGTGGGAGCAGCAGTTTCCAGCACTAGAGAAGTTTCCATATGCTAGGATGGATTTTCATGGTGATCCAGACATTGTCCTCCCTCCAGGAGGAGCATGGGGAGAGCTAGGTAATTTTTATTTCCAATTTTTTAAAATTTTATGAATTTAATATATATATATATATACATATGTATAAGAGTTCTAATCCTATAAACATGTCAAAATGCATATATTGGACCAGTCTGCCCTGAAGGGCATCCACGCATGTATGTGCATCCTGTCTTAGGCGAAGACGAGGGGATGATTAGGGTTCTAGAGGGGACGTTGGCTAGGCTTACCCAGAGAGTACCCACCTTGCAGATAGAGCACATCCCAACCGTCATGCAAGAGTTTGTGGTTGGAGTTCCACCTTTCTGGATACGCCTTTTGAGGCAGGTAGCTAGAGCAGTTTTAGTATACATAGATGTTGTTGAGGCTGTTGAAGCCGAAGAGGCTGAAGAAGCCAGAGTATAGGGAGACCGAGGGGAACAGGTTGGTCTTGCTTAGATC
>LPNX011180649.1:538474-554389 GCA_001517045.1 Pseudotsuga menziesii | reverse complement strand
TAACCTAACTTGCATAAACTGACGCAATAGAATAGGGTTCCGCACCTGATAAGCTCGATTGAGCTGGGAAACCACCAGTTGAGAGTCCAGTCGGACTTCCAGATGAGTGATACCACGTGACAAAGCATCCCATAGAAGCTCAATTATATCCCTATACTTAGCGACATTATTAGAAGCAGGACCTAAGCAAGCACCTCCTGAGGCAACTAACTGTCTCGAGGGAGAATAAATGACCCATGCCGCTGAAGCTAGATTACAAGTGTGGCGACTGGTGCCATCATTGAAAACCATGAACCTCTCGGAAGACATCTGAAACAACCAGCAGATGGTATAAAAAACACAAACCGACGAACTAGTGTACATAAAAATACATACAATAAAATACAAGAAAAAGCGCTAAGCCTAAGCATAATACTTTTTCAGGTAGAGCCTATTTCTAGGATTAGGCAGCTTATTCCCATCAAAATCAATTAACTCATATGCGCCCTTCTTTAAGACCTTCGACATGACATAAGGCCCCAACCACATGGCCTTGAATTTTCTTGCCCCTAGGGGTTCTTTGTCTTGGTCCCAGAGAAAAACAAGTTCCCCCTCAGAGAAAATCCAAGGCTTGACTGACTTATCATATTGGCTTTTGACCCTATTTTTTTGAGCTTGATTTGCTGTCAGCGCATCTCTACGCTGCTCATCAAGATGTTCTAAGTGTATTAGATGTTCTTCAAGCTCTGTCGTATCGGGTAACACATGATTAGCTATTTTCAAAGACGGGATTTCACATTCAACCGGGGTAACGACTTCCACTCCATGAACGAGTTGGAAGGGGGAGAAACCCGTAGCAAGTTTTACATTAGTTTGGTATGCCCAAAGTGTGGGGTATAGCATGATATGCTAGTTAGAACAGGCTACATTAATAGTACGTTTGAGGATAGTCTTCAAAGTTTTATTAACAAGCTCAACCTGACCGTTCGCTTGAGGATAGTACGAATATGAATGTTCTGGTCGGAATCCAAGCATAGTGGTCAGTTTCATCATCATGCTATTTTGAAAATGACTGCCATGGTCAGTGACAATCACCTTGGGTATACCAAACCATGCTATAATCTAATTGAAAAAAAAGAAAGCTGTTGTTTCCCCGTCGGATTTAAAGGTGGGCATTGCCCTTGCCCATTTCGTAAAATAGTCCACAGTGACAATGATATATTTGTGCTCCCCAGCCGAGGCTGGGTTACATATCACGTAATCAATCCCCCACTTCATGAAGAGGCCCACTGAGACAACGTGAAATAACAGAGTAGGATGTGACCGCATTTTTCTAATGTAAAGCTGACACAGATGACAGTGCTTCATGGCTTCCACACAATCCTTAAAGATTGTGGGCCAAAAATAACTGGCACGTAGTATCTTTTGGGTCGTTGCTAACCTAGATAAATGAGCCCCACATTCTCCACTATGGGAATCATTCAGGACAATCTCCACTTCCTCATGGGTAAGACATCGACACAAAAAGGAATCTACCCCTCTACGATATAAAGTATCTCCTATGATGAGGTATTTATTAGCATGAAGGCGTAATTTACGTCGCTCCTCCCGCGAGGAAGCTATAGGATACTTCAAAGTCTGGATATATATAAGTATATATCTGTACCAGGGGTCAAAGGTGGATATCAAGAAGATATGCTCATCTGGGAATGATTCTTCTTCAATGACTACATCTTCTTCAATTGGAAATTCTGCTATAATATTAGCAAAAACTAAGGATTTTTAGACTTAGCGGACAGGAAATCCAAGTCAAAATCTTGGAGAATGACTATCCATTTGTTGAATTTGCCTCCAAAAATTCGTTGGGACAAAACATATTGAAAAGGATTAACATCCGCCACTACTGTTGTAGTCCTTAGTAAGATGTAGTGGCGTATTCTTTGAACAACATAGACAGCTGCTAAGGCCAATTTCTCAATGTGGGAGTACCTGAGTTCAGGTCCAGCTAAATCATGGCTAAGATAATAAATGACATGCTCCTGGAGCTTATCATCTTCCTGGACCAGGACTACCCCGATGGTCGACTCAGACGCGGCCAGATACAATATAAAATCCCTAGAGTAATATGGCGAACGTAGTAAAGGTGCCGACAACAAAGCTTTTTTCAATGCCTCAAAAGCGAGTTATGTGGTTTCATCCCATACAAATGGGGTGTCCTGTTTCAGCAAGCACATGAAACCCTTGGTAATATTGGCATAGTTTACATTGAAACGTCAGAGAAAATTGGACTTTCCCTACAGGCTCTAAAGTTTCCTGATAGAACGAGGAGGAGGCAGATTTACAATGGCCTCTACTTTTAATGGATTTACCTGAATGCCTCTATTAGAGACAATGAATCCGAGTGGTCTCCCTAACTCGACACAAAACACGCAATTGTGGGGATTCAAGCGGATCTTATAGTATCTGCATCACTAAAATATCAACCTTAGGTGATCTGGATGGTCAATCCGGAGAATGTGTGGGTAGATCATCAAGGTAAGGTTCGACAATGGCTTTGATATCATGGAAGGAAAAATTCATTTCTCGTTGAAAGGTTTCCCCAGCATTTTTCAATACAAAGGGCATTTTTTTGTATCCAAAGGTACCCCAAGGATAGATGAAAATAGTTTTATGTTGGTCTTCCGGTTTTATTTGAATTTGATTGTATCCAGAGAAACCATCCATAAATGAGAAAACTTCACTTCCCATGCAAGCATCTATAATTTGATCTATAAATGGCGTGGGATAGTTGTCCTTAGGAAATATTGAAAGTCAGTACAGATGCGTATGGTCCCTTGCTTCTTATCAACAGGAACTGGGTTGGATACCCATTCTGTCAGAGCTATGGGATAAATAAAACCAGCTTTCAACAGTTTTTGAACTTCAGCCTTCACATCCACCACTTTACGTGGGTTAACAGGTCTTAAATTTTGCTGAACAGGTTTAGCGTCAAGGTATGTTCAGATCTTGTGCTCAACTATCGATGGATCAATGCCTAGCATCTCCTCATATGCCCAGGCAAAAACGTCACATAATTCCTTGAACAAGGACATATAGATTGCAATCTCCTTAGGAGAGCAATTTGCACCGATATGTATATTTTCCACAACGTCAGGATTTATAGAGATGTTCATAGGGATAGTAGCGGAAATATTTTCCATATTCCCCTCGGGAAACATTCCTTCCCTTGGTAAGGGATTGAAGGGTGTATCAACATCATCTGTCAGTCTCATATGAAACTCTTGATTCTCTATCCTGCTTAGCTCTGGAAGAAAATAGGGTCGATGATGAAGATCTTTGCAGATCTTATCATGTCCGCACATGGCTTCCAGCATGGCTTCATCAGAAGGTAAAACCATATCTAAACAATCCGTAGAATCCAAAGAGTTTTTTGCCCAAGCATGCAAATAGACTTCTTCCAGGTCCTCTGAGACTGTGAGAGGGTCTGGAACGGGATCAACAGTGGTTTGAGTGATAGCTTGGTAAGCAACTTCCACTACCGATAAGGGCACTTCCGGTTCATGGGGGGAAGGGAGAACCCAAGGATCAGTCCTATCAACAACCATGGCTATGGAATTCCCCACACTAGTAGAACCTATATAGTTAATTGGGGTTGGAAGATCAAATGTGACCATCAGTGATGCGTACATTCCAGCCCCCAAGCTCTGTGCAGCAGGTTTGACCTGATCAACCAATGGCACAACTGACTCATTAGACTCCATGTGGCCTTTTCGAGTAAAATTGAGTTGGTCAACAGTAACCAACTTCCCTTCGTGTGGAAATACTACCACCCGAAAGACAGCCGACGCAATAGCGGACATGGCATAAGTATAGCTTCTTCCCAAAAGCAAATTATAGTCCAAATGTGCATCAATCACTTCCACCTCAATAGACACTGCTTTCCTTGCCAGCTTAATTTCAAAATCCGGTAGGATACCATGCGGATGGAATGACCTTCCATCGAAAGTAGTAAGTAGAGTGTTTGATGGGGCCAGCTCTGGGGATCTGAGAGCTTTCCAACATGACAAGGATAGAATGCATGTAGAAGCACCCTCATCAACAACTGCCCTTCCAATGGTATTTCCACCATGGATGATGTATATTGAGAAGGATACATGGTAAGGTAGGTAAATATTAACATCATACAAGTGAAATTTCTCCATGAGACTCGAGTCCATGCTGCCTAAGGATGCTAAGAGGGAATCCCGTTGGGCGGGACATCTCTGTAACACCTCAAAAGCTGACATTGCACAAGGATTTTGGGCTAAGTCTTCAACCACGGAGTAGTTTGAAGCATCCCTAGCATTAGGGTTATGCAAGGACTTCTTAAAGACACCTTTTAGTATCTTAGGCATAGTTTCAATAGGCTTCTCGATCGTGAGAGGGTTATAAGTTTCACCTATAGCCTTACCCTTCTCAGAAGTCTCTTTTTCATAGTTTTTATTCCTAGTCTGTAGCAAAGTCGAAGATCGAACCATGTTGATATAATTGGGGTCAGGGGCATTTGAAGTGCCTCCTGCTACAGTAGAAGCTAAAGAAGAATTTTGTCCTTGGGGAAAAGGATCATTCAGGACAACTGGTTTTTGAGCTTTTAGCAGCTTCTGGGCTTGTTCCATAAGGGGACAAATGTGACTGAGGTGATCCTCATGGCACAACTTACACAGGAATTTCACCTTTTTTCTTTTCTTTCTTTCTAGGCTTGTTTTGATTTCCCTCTCGTTTCTTTCCTCTCTTCTTCTTCCCATCGGGCTGCTGATTTCCCTTCTGAGAGGTCTATGGAAAAAAATTTGCATTTTGGGGCGAGGGGGAAGCCTTTGCTGCCTCCACTGTAGAATGTTTGAAAAATAGCTGATGGAGCTATTTGGCCAAAGATTCTACAGTGGGAGAGTTTACGGACCCAACCACACCATCGACATGGGGTCCAGGCTTAGGTTTCTATGCATCGTGGGTAGGCCTCGGTGCCTCCGGGATAATCTCATAGAAGATCCCAGATTGCGAATAAATCAAATCCAATTGCTAGGCCTTGAGAATGGATTCTTCTTCATTCGTCACTCTTGAAGTGGATATGTCCTTAGATATGTAAGGAAATAGGGATTTAAGGAACCACTCTAGTAAAAACTCAGGAGGAATAGTGGCATTAATAAGGCTCTTTCGCCTCCTCCACTCTTGGATGTGATCCGAGATGTGGGTATCCTTGTTCTGCCTGAAGGTAGATAACAAGTTCGTTTCGAAATCATATTGGACCGAAAGCTGAAAGTGGCTAAGGAATGCACTAGCCAAGTCCCAAAAACTACTGAACACAGCAGAAGGCAACTCAATGTACCATTTTGCTGCAGTACTCGTTAAGGTTCTTTGGAACAACCTCAACCCAACTAAATATTCATTCAGTGAATTAGAAGAACACCATAAATGAAAATTTGTGGCATGAGCCCCAGGATCTTCACCAACTTTGCCCTCGAATTTTGGGATGTCCAATGGAAATTTACCGAGAACAGGTGGCCACGAGGGTTCATGCCTCACTGGGTCGTTCATCAATTTAGACAAATCTGGAAATTTTAACATTGCCAGGAATGGAAGCTTGGGTTGAATCAACGCACTAAAAGTGCCAGTATGGGGATTAGAGGGACTTGCCCCCAAATTCCCATATGTAAAGGTGGGGTTGCTCCCTGCCGTTGGTTGCGAAGTGGATGGATTAGTTTGAAATGGATTCCATCTGTAAGCCATAGGATTGTGAGTGGGAGGTGCAGTATAATAGGTTCGGGACGTCCCAGTCGAAACTGGGGTTTGAAAAAAAGGAGAGGTATCCCTCCGCTAAACAACAAAAAGGGAGAGCTCGTGAACGGGGCCAAGACTGGAGTTTGAAAACCTTGCCCATAAGAGGTAGTGTTTCCAAACTGCACTCCTACATAAGAAGGTGATGGCCCTACTTATGGAGTGGATGGGGGAATATGCCCCCCATTCCAAGGAAATCCTTGGACAAAAGCCGAGGATCCTTCCGGACCGCTCTGGGCAGTGTGTGTGAAGGAGGAAGGAACGGTAGGTATACTAGGAATCCCAGTAACCATGCCACCAGAAGCACCTGCTAGGCTTGTGGGAACTGGTGGTTGAACCACCCGGCTTGCTGGAGTTAAGGGCATAGTAGGTATGCTGGATCTAGGGGCACTTACCGGTGGAGGTAGTACCCCTTCAGCCAGAATGGCTGAGTTGAAAACAAAAGAACTTTCTCCCGCAGAAGACATTATCCTTCCCACAGGGACACCTAAAACAAGTGAATCAAAATGCCTAACCTAGATGATCACATGATCGTTTAAGTTAGTCAAGGGTGTATTAAAATTCCTTGCAAACTCGTCAGCCTACAAGTCTTCTATCTCAACTGTATTAAAATCAGAGCAGTTAGCCCTAAGTGTTGGTTCACCCAGAACTTCACTTACTCCTATCGGTTCAAATGAACCATTCGTGTCCAATCTCCGCCTTTGAGGTGAGGTGGAGTTTCCAATGTGATGGGAGGAGGAAGGTTTTGTAACCGTCGTGACCTTCTTATAGGTTGGTCCTCCACGATTGTAAATTTGACAATTCAAACCCTAAGGTCAGTTAAACACAGACAAACCATAGAACAATCACTATGAAAACTCCTAAAGTCTCAACAATCAGCAAGGGTAAAAGATATAATTTCCCTAAGAAAGCTGAAGAGTAGTTACTTGGTGTCCTTGAAGAGGTTCTTAGGCACAAGCGGAGGAATCACCCACCACCCTCCTACACTTTCAATAAGGGTTATCTTCCAAGCCCGTCCAAGGTGAACTAGAAATAGCCTTCTGGTTTACCTATGTAGAACCCTATATGTCAAGAGACTAGAGTCTACCTTAACTATACCAACAGTATGGGGGGACAGTCACAAGCCTGACTCATACGCATGGGCAGGGTAGCTGAGCCCAAAACTCTATCTAGGACAGAATCCCTAGATGTGTAAAAGTCCTGATTTACGTTTCGACAAGGAATCAGAGGGTTATCTCCTTAGTCCAATGCCTCCATGTGGCCTCATGCTTGACTCTCGTTTGAGAGGAGCTTCCCAGATACTATCAATAAAGAGAAGGATTTACCTATCGATAAGCTCACTATGTCTGAATTTTAAAACTTATGGGAAGTTTACACTTCCTATCCCACAAGTATAGCCTAATCTAGTAGGTGTATGGCCCTAAAAAATAAAAATTACTAATAAATTTTAATTATTGCGTTCATTTTAAGGGCTATTTTTTACTCAAAAGGAAGTGGAGTGAAGGACTATGATGTTTTTGACTCGATAAGAAATGTAAAACAAAGGTGTATATTTCCAAAGCAAATTACCACTACTAAAAAACAAGCTTCTTTTCTTCTTTTTCTTTTGTAAATATAAATTGATGAAAATGCAACGATAAAGAGAACACTAAGACTATATTTTTTGTAGTTTTTTGAGATTATATTTTAAAAATTGAAAATAAAACTACTCTGTGCAAAATCAAATGCAAAAGCTTCTAAATGTTTTCTTTTCACTTTTTAAAATGCTCAAAGACTACTATGCACCTAAATGCACAAAACTTGAGTATGCTTGAATTAAACTAACTGTATAAAGTAAGCAGAGTGAAGTAAACAGATTAAAATACCAAGGATCAACCACCTAAGGAAGACTTGGACCCATAGCTTGGGCGGACACAATGAAAGGAAATTACTGAGATCACACAAAGGCAAGTGGCAAACCAAATACTACCCAAAAATAGAAAGGATACACAGTGCCTAGAACCTTGATCACTGATTAAGGCAACCAACACTCGAACCTATAACCCAAACAAGCAAATCCAATTCAAGTTGCTAACAAAAGACAATCCAAACAAGAAGAACTCAATGGCTTCACAAGAAAGCACAAGGTGTGGCTAACAAGGTCATCACACTGACAGTGAAATGCTTATAAGGAATACCAACCAGCAAACAAACTTTATAAAGGGACAAGGATAAGAAAACCCTAACCCAAAAATTTGAATACTTAGGCTTGTACGCGACTATGTACAAGGGCAACTCGTGTATTGTACGTGACTATCCTAGAGAGCAACCCGTGTACGCAGGAATCTATATGCGACTATATGCAAGAGAAACCCACGTACAGGTATAAAATTTTCTAATAAAAAGAGAAATTTTTCAAGGTCTTCAAACACTACCCTAAGAATGAACCAATACAGGATACTACACATACAATCAAGGCAAAGACTGGGCAACGGTAAACAGAAATAACCCATAGCAATCTGGGCTCCCCAGCGGAGTCACCAGTTCTGTTGTTCAAGAATAAACACCCTTGTAACCTAGGGTCTGGGGTTACCAACGTACTTCTAAAACTTGAAGACAATCAGCTTTAAAGTATAGAAAGGAAATAGGAAGATATGGTGGACTCACCCGATTAACAATGGTTGATCCAAGCTTTGTCTTCTCTCGCTCTGATCCTCTCCAAAGCTTTCAGGGATGCACCTCCTTCACATGCAAAGAGACAATTCTCCAAGTACAATCTTATACATGTATATATGACAAGTTAGATGAACAATATATAGAGTTCTTAATAAAAAATATTCATCAAACAATGATACAAGAAATAGACTCAACATAAGGTTGGAAGAAGAATTCTATTTATTAACAATAGTGAATGAGATAAGTGTACAACCCAACACCTGAAACAAGGACTCCTCTGCAACCAAAGGATTCTGAGTTTTGTTGCTCCAAAGACTTCTGAAGATATACCACCAGCATAACTTTGCTCTCCAAGATTTATTTGATTAATGCCCTCCCCAATGCCTCTATTTATACTTTAGGAAATAGAGTAGTTTCGAAGGTTGAGGAGGTTGAGACAGTTGAGATAGTTAGTGATTAGGGCTCAACAAATCTCCATTAATTGTGTTTTATTATTTTTAATGTCGAATGGATGTGTACACGAGTATTGATACTAGAAAAATGTGTATGACATGCGAGTTATTGTAAGGGAAACCCGCGTACAGATCTATACGCGGGTTGCAATGAAGATACTTGTGTACAGTACATGGGATGCTATGGAGATAGTCGCGTACAGAATTCAACATATGAAAAGTAAAATGGTAAGCTGGTTGGATAGTGAATGCATCTCATATCATGCCCATCTATAGTGTTTAGGCAACCTTCGATCCATAAGTTTCCTTTTGTGTGCCAACATATGAAGTTTCGGCACTCGGACGGAGAAGTGCCATTTGGGTTGATAACAACTTATGTGGAAAACTCTCTGCTTTTGGTGCAATGTTGGAATAGTTTTGAGCAATTTTTCTTAATATTCATCAAAGATCCATCAAAATATCTATAAAAGAGTTTCCTTGTCATATCATGGCTCCGATACCATATAAATTTGAGGCACAACAATCTTAGAATCAAGACAAAAGTTACTACAAATTGATACATATCAATTTACTCAATGAATGCCAGAAATATTGCAAAAGGCTTACAACTGTGTATTTCTTAATCATTATTTAGAGGAAATAGATTACAATGTAATACAATGGCATGAATAGCCAAGCAATTTGAATCCAAGAGAGGTAATTTGAATTGAGTACATGAGAAAGGCTTACTTGTCAGTTAACACCACTCGGTACATCAGCTAACCACTTAACTCCAACATAAGTGACTCTAACTGACTTAGAGGAAGTTTAGACTGATTCTAACTGAGTAGAACTCAACTGAATGCTGAAAAGTAGGTGCAGGAGCCTATCTAACTTCAGTTAGGTGATTTAAATTGAACCAAGTCACCAAATTTAGGTTAGGGTGCCTTTAACACTCTATTTAATTGCATTTAGATCAAAATAAGATCAAATCATGGGAAACATGCCTTTATCACTTCAGTTAACTTAAAATTAGGTGAACGAGCTACCAATTAACTAAGTCGGGTGCATAAATCAATTAGATCAACCCATATTTTCTCCTTGATTGAATGAGGAGGCTCAGTTAGGCTCCCTGATTGAAGGAGGAGATTCAGTTTTATGATGCAATCACATGTTTGAGCCAAAACTTAGGATGAGTGGTAAATTAGGAAAAATAAGCCAAATAATGATGTGTGGTTCGAAAATGAATCCAACACCCCCCCTTAAGATAATCTCATCTGGAGGAGTAAAAAATAGGTCCCCAAAAACAAAGGACATAGGTCACCCTTTACAAAATTAATCCTAAAATGCTCAAAAAATCTAACTGAGGAAAAGAAGAAAACCCCAATGGAAAAGAACCCCCCCCCCTCTCAAACTGAACACTGAAGAATCAATCTATCTTAACCATGATGTAACTCACCCCCAATAGTGAACGGAGTTAAGATAACTTCTTCTCAGTGAATCTCTTGGTGAAAATGTCTGCAATTTTCTCATCTCTACGGAAATAGTGCAAAAAAATTGTTCTGACATACACAAGCTCTTTGATGTAGTGCATGTGGATCTCGATGTGTTTGGTTCTCTGTCTTTGAACCAGACCTATCGATATCATGATAGCACTCTAATTGTCACAAAATATGAAAATATAATTTGTGCTACCCATGTAGAACTCACTAGAATACCTTGCAGCCAAACCGCCTGAATGCATGCATTGACTGCTCCCCGATACTTTGCCTCTGCTGAAGATAAGGAAATGGTTTCCTTATTTTTGCTTGTCCAGGAAATAGGACCACTACCAAATATGAAAAAATATCCATAAGTGGACTTTCTATCAATTCTACCTCCATCCCAATCTGAATCTGTGAACCCTACCAAATCTATATTAGAATATGCAGCATAGTGGATGCCAAAGTGTCTAGTACCCTGCACATACTGTAGAATCCTTTGGGATGCCCTCAAATGAAGTTCATGAGACTGCTTCATTTAAATTGATACATAATTCACTTCATAACAAATATTATGCCTTGAATGTGTCAAGTACATAAGGCTTCCAATCAATTGCCGACAGATAGTAGAATCCACCAATGGTGTAGAATTCCCTTCCTCAAGAATGATTTCTGAGAGGAATGGGAAAGGTACTGCCTTAGATTATTCCATACTAAACTTGATTATCAGGTATGAAGCATACTTTTATTTGGTTATCATTATCCCATCAACATCCTGAGTGATTTCTAGGCCAATAAGTTTCCTCAACATGCCTAAATCACTCATGATTGAAGCAAGTGTGCTTCCTGTAATTTATAAACCATCAAAATAAATAAATTTAATTAGAAAATTACCTTCATATTTATGTAGGTACACATTTTTATCATAATTACATATTGCAAACTTTTGTGATAGGAAAAAAGAGTCCATGTTTGCATACCAAGCTCTCGGGGCTTGTTTTAAGACATACAATGATTTCCGAAGTTTGCAAACTAATGTTGGGTATGATATGTAAACTTTAGGATGATTCATGTAGATCTATTCTTTCATGTATCCATTAATAAAATCACTCTTCACATCCATATGGTGCACCTCCCAGTGTTTGGATGTGGAAATGGACAAGACTAGCCGAATAGAATCCAATTTTGCCACCGATGAAAAGGTTTATGGATAGTCCACTCCTTGAACTTGTGAGAATCCTTTTGCTACCAATAGAGGTTTATATTTTCAGGTTGAACCATTTTCAACAACATTGGTTCGGTATAACCATTTGCATTGAACAAGTTTCCTTCCAAGTGGAAGTGAAACTAGCTCCCAAATTGCATTTTTCTGAAGAGAGTGATACTCTTCATCCATAGTCGCTCGCCATATAGGATCATGGTGGGAATGATAATATGATTTTGGATCAGATACAATATTGATATATAATTTCTCAGACATCAAAGGATCAGTGCATGAAATAGAAATACCTACTCTTTGATAATCTACTCAAGTTCTCCTTGGATCAACTGGATTTCCAATGTTTGACCTATCAGAGGAGAAAGTATTTTTTGCCCAGTTTGGTAGATGAGAAGGCTCATTCAGATCTGATTTGAAACCTAATATTTCATTCTCACTGACATCAAACATTACATATGAAATATCAGAGCACATACTTTCATTTTCATCTCCAGAATCTTCATTAGAAAGAGGAAGCGCTTTGGCAGTTCCTTCCTCCACTAGTTGTAGATCTTGAAGAGGTTCTTCAAAGTGGGCACTTCTCTCGATCAGTATATTTTTAGTTTTTATATTCAAGAGATTCTATCCTTTTTCTTCTTCAGCATACCCAATGAGGATGCACTCAACACTCTGTGGCTCCAAATATTTTCTCTTATCCAGTGGAATTCTAGCCTATGCATTGGACCGGAAACCTTGAGATTGGACACATCAGGCTTGTGACCAGTGTAATCTTTGAAAGGTGTTCTACCTTTAATGAATGGGTGTGGGACCTTGTTATGAATTTATGCATCAACATTCATAGCCTCACCCTAAATATTTTCATCCAAATCTTTATGCTCAAGCACTCAATTTGTCATATATTTTAGTGCCCAGTTCTTCCTTTCCGCTACATTATTATGATAAGGTGTGTAGGGAACAATGTGTTGTATATTGATTCCATTTTATGCACAAATTTTCTATTGAAATTACTCAAATAACTGAGAGGGGGGTGAATCAGTTATTTCTAAAGATTAAAAACATTTTTCAAGATTTAAACCCTTATTACAGATCACAGATTTAATTATGACATTGCAACAAGTATAACAGCTAAGATGATGTTTATCAATCACACACACATGATAGAAATAGACAAATATTTACTTTATTTGAGTACCTACTCAAATGAGGCTGCAACCTCTGTTTTACAAATTCCTTCTTGAAGAGAGCATCAACTCTCATGTTTTTCTAGCACCTACTAAAATAAACTTCTCCAGCTACAACTGGGTGGAAGCACCAAATTCCATGTGTACATGATCCAACTTGTACAAAGAAAAAACAAACAGTTTTCCCTAGCACCACCCTTCCACCCTTGTTTCTCATACTTGAAACATGTACAATACAATATTTAGAATAACAAATATAACTTTGCATACCAACTCTGTTCTAGTCTTATTCTACATTTATGCACCTTCGTTCCCCTCATTATCTTTGTTTTGGATATTCAGAGTCCTCTGTCATTTTTCTATTCTCACTTTACCGACGATCCATCCACAAGCTTCTATGTCTGCAGAGAGAATCCTTCTCCATTCATCATGCATATCCTTTTATACATATCTATCCTTAAACCCTGTAACTATTCGTATTCCTGACAATCCATTTCCATCATTGATCAACCTGTTCAATGCTTTGTGACAGACCAGAAGTCCAATCGCTGAGTAATCCTGAATTTCTACAACGTATCCTTGTCATTTTTCTTCTTTCTCACTTGTCATTTTCTGTAACACATCAGAGTTTCCACACTAACAGACCAAAAATTATCTGTTAAACAACTTCCTACACTGTCTAACCTTATTTCCACACTTTAGCGGAATGCAGAGATTGGAATTTCAACTTCAGAAAAGAGTTTCCGCCTTTTCATGATTTTCCGATTTTTGGTTCAGGTTTTGGAAGTCAGCTTTCTAACTTTCAGTTTCCACAAATTCCACCTTTTTCTATTTTTGAACTTCATCTTTCCAACTTCCTGATTTCAAAATTGGAAATATTAACTTCCCTTTACTCTTCCCTTGAAACGAGATTTTCTATGTTCTTGGCTTTCTGTTCGGAATTGGAACTCGTCACTTGCACTTTTTGAAACTGATATTTATATTCCTTTGGACATCAATTCTTTTGTACCTTCGATCTACTTCAGAATTGTTGTCGATCGTTGATCTAGTTCCAATTATGGATCACGATCAAATTTTTGGATTTACTGCGGAATTAAAATGTGACTGTTGATCTTCGTCAAGATCGCTCCCCTCTGTATGATCTTATCGAAGATATGTCTTCGTGATTTCGCCAAATTGATCACTGAAAGGATCAATTTCTTCTGTGATTTAGAAATTAGGAAACACATAACCACATAACTCATACATATAATTTCAAGAGTGAATACGGGATCTCTACACAATCCATGGATTCTTCTGAGTCTTCTTCTCATCTGGATCATTCTTGGAATTATGTTGTGTCATTAACCATAGATTCTTCTAGGTCCAATGTTCATATGGATCATGCTTGGAAATATGTTTCCATGAATGACAACCATATCACACTATGATCTACTTTTCATGTGACCGCAAGTCCTTCAATAGACTCCCCCTGACAACAAAACCTCCAACAATCTCCCCCTTTGGCATTGATGGAAATATTTAACCTCTGGATGCATGTTGTACTAGTAATCACCAACAGTTCATCATCTATAGCAGAAGCAATTTCTCCCCCATTGACATCAATGTCAAAGAAAACTCTATAGCACAGACCCCCCTATCAAAGTGAACAAATTTTTTGGAATAGGATATGATACCTAGCTTCTCGTGTAGGTACTCAAATTGTGTTGTTGGTAAGGGTTTAGTAAAGATATCAGCAGTATGTTCTAAATAAGGGATAAAATTCAATTGAACTATTCTATGAGTAACCTTCTCCCTTAAGAAGTGATACTTAATCAGTATGTGCTTGGTATTGGAATGAAGGAATAGTTTTTTGTACATACTAATGGCATTGGTATTATCACAATGGATAGGAATGGGGTCAACATATTTTACCTCCAGGTCTGCCAGTGTCTAAGTCATCCAGAGAATTTGTGTATAGCAGGTTGCAGCATCAAGGTACTCAACTTCTGTAGTGGATAAGGATATTGAGCCTTGCTTCTTACTCAGCCATGCAACTAAGGAAATCACCTTAGAAAAATTCACCTCCACTTGTGCTCTTTCTTTCATCCAAATAGTTTTCCCAATCAACATCAGAATATGTAGTTAACTGAAGATTTTGATTCCTAGGATACTAGAGACTGTAAGTCATTGTTCCTTTCAAATATTTGAATATCCTCTTCACAGCCACCAAATGAATTTTCTTAGGAGAAGACTGAAATCTTCCTACCATTCCAACAACTTGCATTATATCAGGACAAGATGATGTGATGTATAAGATACTTCCTATCATTGACTAATATGTTCTTTGATCAACATCAGGTGAGGGGTCATCCTTGCTAAGTTTACATCCAACAACCATAGGTGTACTAACAAGTGATGAATATTCCATCTCGAATTTCTTCAATATCTCCTTCAAATACTTCTCTTGGGAGAGAAATAAGACTTCAGGGCTATGGATAATGCGAAGACCAAGAAATAATGACAGTTCTCCTATCATTGACATCTCAAACTCAGACTTCATGGAATTAGAAAACCACTACACAGAAGAATTATTAGTGCATCCAAATACAATGTCATCCACATACACTAAAAATACTAATAGATTATCACCTTCATATTTGATATACAAGTTACTGCCAACAATACCTTTATTTACACCTTTGACTTGTAGATATTTGTCTAGTCCATGATACCAAGCTCTAGGTTCTTGTTTCAATCCATATAGAGCCTTCTTTAATTTGCAGACATTGTCAGGATTATTTGTTAGTTGGAACCCTTCAAGTTTCTCTATATAGATTTCTTCTTCCAGACCTCCATTGAGAAAGGCTGACTTAACATCCTGTTGTAGCTGCAACATTTTCCCAAAATTCCAAAAAATTTCAGGACCCTCCTTTGCTTTGATTAGTTTGATTTTCTTCTTTGATTTGTTCTAATGATTTTCTAGAAAGATTTCTAATGCTTGGATTGATCTCCCATTTGTTTTAGATTTTCCTTTAACGCTTGAAACTGTTTGATCAAACTTGATTGTTGCCTTTGGATATAGTCTCAGCTTGTTTGCTCGGTTTGTTGCTCAATCAAATCAATTGTTGTTGTCGGTTTCAAAAGCGCATCCATTGGCATCCCGCCTATCTGCTGCT
>LPNX011180649.1:496224-533472 GCA_001517045.1 Pseudotsuga menziesii | reverse complement strand
CCTGAATAAAATTCAGAAAGAAAGGCAGATGGAGGACTCACAAGAACTAAAGTTCAAATAGCACAAAAGTGTAGTTGGCATGGGAATGAGGAACAAATGAATAGTGTTGTTTATTATATGTTACAATCATGTGGAGTTCAAGCTCAAAATTACCTAAGGACAAAGGTAAAATGAATCTCACTTATTTGGCCTCAAAAGAGTTATTCAGACTTGCAAATATTTCTGATGTTACCATCTCCCAAAGAATGGACTACTTTTCAATGATTTAAATGCGTAGGTTGGCCATCCTAGGGATAAAAACATCTAGAAGATTTCAACTTTTATTCAGACGGTCTTGCACTGGGAAGAAGTTAAGTCAGAAATCTGGGGTTCACCAGGTAGTTGCCAATTGTTGCAGCTGCAACATTTTCCCAAAATTCCAAAAAATTTCAGGACCCTACTTTGCTTCGATTAGTTTGATTTTCTTCTTTGATTTGTTCTAATGATTTTCTAGAAAGATTTCTAATGCTTGGATTGATCTCCCATTTGTTTTAGATTTTCCTTTAACGCTTGAAACTGTTTGATCAAACTTGATTGTTGCCTTTGGATACAGTCTTAGCTTGTTTGCTCGGTTTGTTGCTCAATCAAATCAATTGTTGTTGTCGGTTTCAAAAGTGCATCCATTGGCATCCCACCTGTCTGCTGCCAGCCTGCAATCAAGAAGCAGCGAGGAACCTGTTGCGGCTGCAACTATTTCCCCTAATTTCTTAAATTTTGGGCCCCTCCTCATGATTTAGCGTTACTTTTAATTATTGGATCGTTTGAACTTTGTGGTCGTACTTCAATTTTGGATGATGTTAGAGGATTAACTCTCGGCCTATTTTCGAAGGTTGCCTACATTTGAATTTTGCATTTAGTCATAGATGTGAGTTTGGTTTGTTAGCTGAGGATGAATTGGACTTTATTATTCTTTGGAAAGCCACTGTTGCGGAAGTAAAACAGGTTTACCATCACTGAGTTTTAAAGCTGTCTAAGCACTTAATTTTTCTATTGATCGGGCGTCAGTTTTGTTTGATCGGAAGCCGTAGTCTTTATTTTTCCACCGTTGCAGCTCCCAAATCATTTCTCCACCCGAAGCGTGAAGCGTTCCAATCGCCGATGCGTATTGGTATTTTGATCGCTTGCCTGTATCTTTTCTTCTTCCGCCGTTGCGGCTAGGAAAGCCATTTAGCGTCCGATGTAAAATGTCTTCCGACTTTCGATTGAGAGTCTTCCCGCCCTTAGATCTCGTGTCCCTAACCTTTTCGCTTCCGCCATTGCGGCTCCCAAATCAAGTAGCCATCTGAAGTAAAAAGCACTCCGCTGCCGATGCGTGTTGACTTTTTCGTTGCGTGCCCGTAGTTGTGCCCCTTCCGCCGTTGCAGCTGGGAAAACCATTTGGCTTCCGATGTCATTATCCTTTCGATTTGTGATTGAGTTTTCCCGCCCTCCCGTCGCATTCCTATAGCCTTTACTCTTCCGCTGTTGCGGCTGGGCAGAGCTTTTGCTTCCGATGTCGGTTTCCTCCCGTTTTCCGCAGTTGGTGTTTTTATCACGAGCCCGTAGGAGGATGAGGTAGTGTTATCGGCATTTGTAAAATGACGATGGTGCACCTGGTATTTTCTTGTGGATTAGTTGTTTCAGTAATATAATTTCCTACTTTGTTTTGGAACGAAAATCCAATGAATGATGCATTTTGGTTTATTTGCAGGTGGACTCAAGGGATTGGTCAAACTACCAAGGTGCGAAGGTGTAGCTGGACATTGTAAATCAAATCGAAACCGGCAGGGTTGCAAGGGAGACAAGCGAAGGAAAAGACAAAATTGAAAGCAACAAAATACGCAGATCTGAAAAGTCCGCCTGCGAATTTCCAGGACTCAACACATCCATTTGATATACTTTGAAGTTCTTATGAGTGACATAGGCAAGAAACATTCTGATGGATTCCAATCTTGCTACTGGTGAAAACATTTCATCAAAGTCTTGTCCCTTAACTTGGGCATAACCTTTGCAAACTAATTGAGCTTCATTCCTTACAATTTGTCCTTGTTCATTCATCTTTTTTTTAAACACCCACTTAGAGCCTATTACATTTTTATCTACAGGTCTAGGAACCAACTCCCAAGTGTTATATTTCTCAATTTGATCAAGCTCTTCATTCATGGCTTTAACCCAATATTCATCCTCACTAGCCTCTTCAAAATTATTAGGTTCCATCATAGATAGGAAATAAATTTGAGATTGTTCTGAAGCTTTGATCAACTTTATTCTTGTCTGCACTCCTTTATTCTTGTCTCAAATTATCTGACTTTTAGGATGATTCTTCTAAACTATTCTGGAAGGTTCTTTTGTTTTAGTTTGCTACCTTGAATCTGTCTAAGTGTTTGTATGTTCATCATCTGAATATGAATCTTCTTGTTATGATTCTTGGACCTATTTTTCTTTAACTTCAACTGTATCTTCTGTATCTTATGTATCTGGTTCAACACTGCTTATTTGAATGTCTTTCATAGAGATGCCTTCATCAATATTGATGTCAATACAATCAACCAATTTATGCAGCCTCTTATTATAACAAGTATACCCTTTACTTTTTGCATCATATATTAAGAGGATACCTTCATAAGCCCTGCCATCATATTTCCCAAGATGTTCATCATTATTTTTGATATAACACTTACTTCCAAATAATTTAAAGTGTTTGATAGAAGTAGGTATTCCAAACCATAGTTTATAAGGAGTCTTATCACTGTTTTGCCTTCGGTGAGCTTTATTAAGAATATGAAGAGTTGTGTGAATTTCCTCTACCCAGTATATCTCAGAAATATTCTTTTCATTCATCATTGATCTTGGCATTTGTTGTACTAACCTATTTTGTCTCTCAACAACTCCATTCTGTTGTGGGGTCCCTAGAATAGTGTATTCTCTCGTAATTCCATTTTTATCACAAAACTCCTTGAAGTCTCTTGGACATAACTCTCCTCCTCTATCAGATCTTATTGCTGTTAGTCTTTTTCCTATTTGATTCTCAGTCAGGGCCTTAAAAGTTTTGAATTTTTCAAGTGCCTCATATTTTTCTTTCAGAAATGCAACCCAAGTAAGTCTATAATAATCATCAATGACCATCATAAAATATATTTCTCCTCTTGTCCCTTCTTTTCTTATGGTCCACATAGATCCAGATGTACTAACTAAATTGGTTTGTCTGTTCATGTGAAGTTCTTGGATTTAAACTATGTGCGAGTCAGTTTTCCCATTTGACAGGGTTTACAAACAGAGTCATGTGGTTTTGATATCTTTGGAAGATCTCTTACCACCCCATTGTTCACAAGTTTTATTATATGATCAAAGATTAAATGTACAAGTCTCCTATGCCAAATCCAATTTTCATCATATTTGCTTAGATGACATTCTTCTTGTTATTCTTTCAAGACATAGACATTGTTTTTAGTTCTTATACCTTTTGCAACCAACTCTCCTGAGGGTACATAATTTATATTGCAACCTTTAGAAGTGAAAACAACTTCACATCCTTTGTCACAAACCTGATTGACATTAAGAAGATTATGTCTTAATCCATCTACAGACAACACATCTTGGTCTTTCCCTTTTCCATTACTCAACTTGACCATTCCTTTTCCTTTGATATTCCCTGCAGCATCATTTCTTGATTTATTTTTACTTAGGGACAGAAATTTACTTTTATCACCACTCATATGTTTGGAACATCCATTGTCAATTTACCATGGGCCTTTTTACTTCTGAACATAAAGGACTGAGACACATTTTTTATCTTCTTTCTTCTTCTAAACTTTATTACTTCCAGTAGAGTAATTCACTAACACTCTGGCTCATTCTACAATAAATCAAAAGGATTGTTATTTCTATCATGAGTTATTCACTGAGTTGTATGCAGTTCTTGTTTTCTTGCCGACTTTCTTGTTATATGTTGTAGCCCTTGAATGTTCCTTGATTGCATGTTTCTAAAATTAAATGCATAGTTTGCAGCTTTGTGACCAAAATTATAGCAACAAAAACAATAACCATATAAAAAGGTTTGGTACCTTAATCTTGGAGGTCTTTCCTTTTGTTCACTATGTTTCTGAACATTCCTTGGTTGATAATTCTGATTTGAATTTCTTACTCTTGTACTTGCATCATTTCCTTTTGTTTGCATAGTAGGTTCACATTTTGACTGCTTGCTACATGAACCTTCTTCATATCCAAGACCTATTTTTACCCATGGGGACCTTTTCTTGTTGAGAATGTTGTTCAAATCCTCTGAAGCCTTGATACTCGACAAATTCTGGTGGTACAGAGCTTGGAATTTCTTCAACTCTTTCCTAGCTACCACGACTTCTTCTTCTAAATCTTGACATCTATTTTTCTCTTCTGTTAATTGTTGTCTTAGAAGCTCTTCTATATTCTTTGCTTCTTCTAGTTCCAATTTTAGTAGGGCAATGTCTTCACTTGGTTTTTTCCATTCTTTTCATACTGTACCAGTAACTGTTTTTCTTTTCTTTTCTTTAATATGAGCCTACCAATTTCCTCTAGAGCACTTATTAGTTTCCCTTCCATGTCCACCATGGCTTCTTCCTCATTCATATCACCATCTATACATTCATTTCCAATATCATCTATGGCCATAAGCATAAATTTGTTCACTTCATGTTCACTAGATGAATCACTGTCAGTTTCTTCTGAAGAGTCGACATCATTTACACACAGGATTTTCTTTTTGTGTTTAGCCTCTTTAATTTATTTATTGAAAGAATAACCTTCATCATCATCATAGGTCTTCCTCTTGTTCTTGAGGGGACATTTGGAAGTGAAATGACCTATTTTACCACATTTAAAGCATTTAAAGGGCATTTTTCCTTTGTATTTTACTGAACCTTTCTTCAGCCTCCTTACAAACGTTTCCTCAGCTACATCCATTTCATAATCAACGTCCTTATTTGGTTTAAAAGAAACTTCTATAGCGGTGTATTTCTCTTTACCAATCCTCATTTCATAAGCTATCAGAATTCCTAGGAGTTGGTCCATAGGCAGAGTTTTGAGATCACTCAGTTCTTCTATTGCTGAGAATTAAGGATTGAATCTTTCAGGAAGAGATCTTAGAATTTTCTGAACTAAGAAGGCTTCATCAAACTTTTCACCATGACCCTTCATGGCATTTACAATTTCTTCTATTCTTAGGAAATACTTATTGATTTTTTAATCCTCATTCATCTTTAGTTGTTCAAATTTTAGTCTATATGTCTGAAGCTTGGAATCCTTTACCTTTTCATTTCCTTCATAACTATTTACAAGCTTATCCCACATTTCTTTCACAAATTCAAGGTGCATTACTTTAACAAATTCGGCCTTTGCAAGACCACTCAGGGTATTGTTCATTGCCTTGGAATTAAAATAGAATTCAAGCTTGTCATCTCTAGAGGATAGCACAATTGGATTTACATAGCTAGTCTCTACTACATCCCACACATTAACTCCTAGTGACATTATATAGGTTCTCATTCTAACCTTCCAAAAGGAAAAATTGGTTCGATCAAATAGAGGAACCTTTTGTGATGAAGTCCCTTCATAACTAGTCATGTTTAAGCTTTCAGATCTACCTTTAGACAAAAGGAACCCGCTCTAATACCAATTGTTGAAATTACTCAAATAACTGAGAGGGGGGTGAATCAGTTATTTCTAAAGCTTAAAAACATTTTTCAATATTTAAACCATTATTATAGAATACAGATTTAGTTATGACATTGTAGCAAGTATAACAACTAAGATGATGTTTATCAATCACACACACATGATAGAAACATATAAATATTCACTTTATTTGAGCACCTACTCAAATGAGGATGCAACTTCTATTTTACAAGTTCCTTCTTGTAAAGAGCACCAACTCTCATCTTTTTCTAGCACCCACTAAAATAACCTTCTCTAGCTACAACCGGGTGGAAGCACCAACTTCCACATGTACAGGCTCCAACTTGTACAAAGAAAAACCTTCCACCCTTGTTTCTCATGCTTAAAACATGTACAGTACAATATTCATAAAAATAGATATAAAATTGCATACCAACTCTGTTCTGAACTTCTTCTAGATTTATGCACCTTAGTTCCCCTCATTATCTTCATTCTGGATATTCAGAGTCCTCCTTCATTCTGCGATTCTCACTTTATCGACGATCCATGCATCAACTTCTCTATCTGTAGAGAGCAACCTTCTCCATTCATCATGCATATCCTTTTATACATATCTATCTTTAAACATTGTAACTGTTCTTATGCCCGACGGTCCATTTCCATCACTGATCAACCTGTTTGATGCCTTGTGACAGACCAGAAATCCAATCACTGAGTAATCCTAAATTTCTACACTGTATCCTTTCCATTTGGCTTCTTTTGAACTTGTCGTTTTCTGCAACACATTAGATTTTCTGCACTAAAATACCAAAAATTATATGTTAAACAACTTCCTACACTGTCTAACCTTCTTTCTGCACTTTGGCGGAATATGCAGATCGAAATTTCAACTTTAGAAAAAGAGTTTTCGCCTGTTCACGATTTTTCAATTACCGATTCGGGTTTTGGAAGTTGGCTCTCCGACTTTTAGTCTCCGTGAATTCCACCTTTTCCAATTTCCGAACTTCACCTTTCCGAATTCCCAATTTCGGAATAAAAAATCTTAACTTTCCTTTACTATTCCCTTAGGATTCCGTTTTCCAGCTTCTAACTTCTGGTTCAGAATCAGATCTTCAGTATTTTGAAATGAGATTTTCTATGTTCCCAATTTTCGAGTTCAAGTTTGGAATCAGAACTTGGCACTTGCACTTTTTGAAACCGATATTTATATTCTTCCGGACATCAATTCTTCCGCACCTTCAATCTACTTCGGAATCGTTCTCGATTGTCTATCTACATCCAAGTATGGATCACAATCAAATTTATGGATTTACTACAGAATTGAATTGTGACCATTGATCTTCATCAATATCGTTCACCTTCGTCCGATATTATCCAAGATCTATCGTTGTGATTTCTCCAAATTGATCACTGAAAGGATCAATTTATTTTGTGATTCGAAAATTAGGCAACACAGAACCATGGAATGAATACACAAAATTTCAAGAGTGAATACGGGATCTCTACACAAGCCATGGATTCTTTTGATTCTTTTGCTCATCTAGATAATCATTGGAACTATGTTATGCCATCATCCATAGATTCTTCTGAATCCTCTGTTCATCTGAATAATGATTGGAACTATGTTACCATCCATGACAACCATATCACACTATGATATGTTTTCCATATGACCGCAAATCTTCCAACAGTATCCCCCTAAAAACAAAACCTCCAAAAGTAGCAACATATATGATTTGATGTATTCACCTCCATTATCATATCTGAGAGCTTTGATTTTTCTCCCAGTAGCAATCTCAACGGAAGATTTAGAATATTTGAATTTTTCAAAAAAATTTGTTTTCTATTTGAGGAAGTAAACCCATATATATATTGAAAGGTCATCTATGAAGATAAGAACATACCTCAATATATTCATGGAGGTAGTTGGAATTGGACTGCTAATATCACTGTGAATCAGCCCCAAAATACGTGAAGCTCTGCTATCTTTTCCTCGATCAAACTTATGCTCAGGATGCATGTCGACTATGCATCCCTAGCAGATCCCTTTTAAGGATTTGATTTCTAGAAGGACTTCTACCATGGGATCGCTTTGTAGCAGCTGCAAATATTTATAGTTTAGGTGTCCAAACCTCTCATGCCACAACAAACTGACCTCATTTCATTTCAAAACTCATAGGTTTTAGCAGTATGATTTTCTTTTCCTACTGCAATGAGTTTTCCCGTGGCTATCTCAGAAATATGAACATCATTGGGGCTGAATAGAACTCTTTTAGGAAAACCAATGTGTGTCATTTGATACAAAAAAATCAAGTTTGAATCCAAATAGGGAACATATAGAACATTTTTGAAGCTTCCAGGTTCTAGATGAATAGTACCTTCTCCTTTTGATAAGACTTGTGAGTCATCTCCCATGTGGATGGAGATGCAACTATCATAATTCTGTGACATGAAATATTCTTTACATGCAACCATATTATTAGAAGCACCAGAGTCAGTGAGGAGAGCTCTAGCATTAGAAACACTAGCCATGAGTGCATGACCTCTTTTAGGATGATTATTTCAATCTCCAGTATCCTTCTTCCTTGCCCCTTCTGGAAGAGTAATGTTTTTTTTCTCTAGGATAAGTGCCATATGATCAATAGTCCTCTTCATACAACAAATTTTAGGAGGAAAGCATATTCCACAGTAAGAGCACTTTGTCTTCTCTTTTCCCCTTTCCTTATTTTTACTCGAGCCCAAGGGCTCATCCAATTGCTGGTTTTTCTCCTTCTTCTTGGGACGATAAAACTTAGTCTTCTATTTCTTTTTCTTTCCTTTTACATTTGAAGCCTTGGGTCCTCTTGCAAAAAAATCTTGATCTTTGGAGGATCTCATGGATCCCATCTGAACAAGTTTATTGTGCTCATTGGTTGGCGACTCAATGATTACACTCAAGGTTGGAATCTTCCAATTTGGAATTGTAAGCTTTTCGATATGGAAGGTAGAGACAAAGATAGAGTATTCTACTCATATCTTCGAAAGGATAGAAAGAATTATCTGGTCATCTAGTCATATTTCTTCTCATCTTTCTTTCTTAAAATTAGTGAAGAATTCATTTATGGTCTTAAAATTTCCCGGATTGAGCGAGATCGGTTCATTCTCAAATTGATAGGCTCTCAAATCATCTTTCTTACCAAAAATTTTAGCAGGTTGTTCCCACACTTCTTTAGGAGTACTCAAACCACTGAGACAGAAAAGTAGATGCTTTGAAATGGAGAGGCATAGAAAACCATATGCTTCATCAAGTTTATTCCAATATTTGGACTTCTCTACTACTGAATTTGGCTCTGGATATCTGCCCATGGTGAATTTGTAGATTCCCTTGGAGCACAATGTTATCTCTATGTCATCTTTCCACTGATGATAGTTGAAAGGAGTGACAATATTGCTAGAGGAAGAGTTGATTTTCTAGTTGCAGCGAATGCAATAGGATATTATGAGATGCCTGCAATCACACAAAACACACAAAATAAGGTAAAAAAACCTGCGCTTTTGGAGCCGCTTCACGCCTGGATATACTTCTATGGATAGAATCCAGAGGGAGCAAGGCTAATATTCCAGGACTTATGTGGAAAACTCTCCGCTTCTGGTGCAGTGTTGGGATAATTCTTCATCAAAGATACATCAAAATATCCGTAAAAGAGTTTCCTTGTTGTGCCATGGCTCTGATACAATATAAATCGAGGCACAACAATCTTAGAATCAATACAAAAGTTACTACAAATTGATACATATTAATTTAATCAATGAATTCTAGAAACAGTGCAAAAGGCATGCAGTTGTGTATTTCTTAATCATTAATCAGAAGAGAAAGATTACAATGAAATACAATGGCATGATAGCCAATCATTTCAAATCCAAGAGAGGTCATTTGAATTGAGTACATGAGAGTGGATTAGTTTTCAGTTAGCACCACTCAACACATAATTAGTTAACCACTTAACTCCAACATAATTGACTCTAACTGATTTGGAGGAAGTTTAGACTGAGTTTAACTGAATAGAACTAAACTACATGCAAAAAAGTATGTGGAGGAGCCTATCTCACTTCAATTAGGTGAGTTAAACTGAATCGAGTCACCAAAGTAAGGTGAGGGCGCCTTTAACACTCCAATTAACTGCATTTATATCAAAATAAGATAAATAATGGGAAATGCACCTTTATCACTTCAGTTAACTAAAAAGTAGGAAAACTAGCTACCAATTGACTGAGTGGGGCACATAACTCAAGCATATCAACCCATATTTTCTCCCTGATTGAAGGAGGAGGCTCGATTAGGCTCCCCAAATGAAGGAGGAGATCCAGTTTGATGATGCAATCACATGTTTGAGTCAACACTTAGGATAAGTGGTGAATTACAACAAATAAGCCAAATAATGTTGTGTGGTTGGAAAATGACTCAAACACCCCCCCTTAAGCTAATCACATGTGGAGGAGTAAAAACTAGGGCCTTGAAAACAAAGGACATGGGTCACCCTTTACAAAATTAATCCTAAAATGATTAAAAAATCTAAGTGAGGAAAAGAGGAAAAACCTAGTGGGAAAGAATACCCCCCCTCAAAAGGAACACTAAAGAATAAATCTGTATGCACCATGATGGAACTCACCCCCAGCAGTGAATGGAGGTAAGATAACTTCTTCTCAGTGAAGATCTTGGTGAAAATGTCGAGAATTTGCTCATCTGTGGGGCAATATTGCAGAACAATTGTTCTCCCATGCACAAGCTCTTTGATGGAGTCCATGTGGATCTCGATTTGTTTGGTTCTCTGTCTCTAAAACAAATCTATTGAGATCTTGATAGCACTCCAATTGTCACAAAATATGACAGTATAAGTGGTGCTACGAATGTCGAACTCTGCTAGAATACCTTGCATCCAAACTTCCTGAATGCATGCATTGACCGCTCCCTAATACTCTGCCTCTATTGAAGATAAGGCAATGGTAGCGTGCTTTTTGCTTGACCAAAAAACAGGCCCACTACCAAACATGAAAATATAGTCAAAATTGGAATTCCTATTAATGATATCTCCATCCCAATCCGAATATGTGAATCCTACCGAATCTAGATAAGAATCTGTAGCATAGTGGATGCCAAAGTGTCTAGTACCGTGCACGTTTATTGTATAATCCTTTTGGCTGCACTCCAATAAATTTAATGAGGCTGCTGCATGTACCTTTATACTTCATTCACTACATAACAAATACCATGCCTTGAATGTGTCAAGTACAAAAGGATTTCAATGAATTGTAGATAGATAGTAGAATCCACCATTAACAGTGTAGAGTTCCCTTCCTCAAGACTGATTCCTAAGAGGAATGGGAAAGGCGTTTCCTTACATTATTCCATACGAAACTTAATTAGCAGGTCTGAAGCATAGTTTTATTGGGTGATCATTATCCCATCAAAATACTGAGTGATTTCTAGGCCAAGAAATTGCCTCAGCAAGCCTAAATCACACATGGCAAACGCTTCATGTAAAGCGGTTTTTATGAAGTTGATTGAAGCAAGTGTGCTTCTTGTAATCAATAAATCATAAAAATACAGAAATATAATCAGAAAATTACTTTCATATTTCTGTAGGTACACATTTGGATCAGACTTACATCTTGCGAAGTTTTGTGGTAGCAGAAAAGAGTCCATCTTTGCATACCAAGCTCTTGGGGCCTGTTTTAAGCCATACAATGATTTCCGAAGTATGCAAACTAATGTTGGGTCTGATATGTACCATTCAGGCTGATTCATGTAGATCTATCCATGCATGTATTGATGAATAAAATCACTCTTCACATCCATATGGTGCACTTCCCAGTGTTTGAATGCGGAAATGGCCAAGACTAGCAAAATAGAATCCATTTTTTTCATCGGTGCAAAGGTTTATGTATAGTACGCTCCTTGAACTTGTGAGAAGCCTTCTGCTACAAACCAAGATTTATATTTTCAGTTTCATACATCTTCAGAAACCTTGGTTCGGTAGACCCATTTGCATTTAACAAGTTTCCTCCCAGGTGTAAGAGAAACTAGCTCCCAGGTGGGCATGATAATATGAATTTGTATTAGATAAAATAATCATATAGAATTTCTTAGACAACAAAGGATCAGTTAATGAAAGAGAAATACTTTCTCTTTGATAGTCTGCTCGACTTTTCCTTGGATTAGCAGGATTTCCAATGTTTGACCCGACAGAGGAGAGAGTCTTTTCTGCCCATTTTGGCAGATGAGAGGGATCATTCAGATCTGATTCAAAACCTGATATTTCATGTTCACTAATATTATACATAAAATCTGAAATATTATAGCACATACTTTCATTTTCATCTCCATAATATTCATTAGAAAGAGGAAGCGATTTAGCAGTTTCTTCCTCCACTAGTTACAGATCTTGAAGAGGTTCTTCAAAGAAAAAAATTCCCTTTATGAGTATCTTTTTAGTTCTGATATTCAAGAGATTTTATCCTTTTTATTATTCAGAATACCCAATGAGGATGCACTCAACACTATACGGCTCCAAATATTTTCTCTTATCCAGTGGAATTCTAGCCTATGCAGTGGACCCGAAAACCTTGAGATTGGACACATTAGGCTTGTGATTGGTGTAAGCTTATAAAGGTGTTATACCTTTGACGGATGAGTGTGGGAACCTATTCTAAATGTATGTAGAAACATTCATAGACTCAGCCCAAATATTTAGACTCAAGCATACAGGTTGTCATCTCTTTTAGTGCTCGGTTTTTCCTTTTTGCTACACCATTTTGCTATAGTGTGTAGGGAACAATGTGCTGGATATTGATTCCATTTTCCACACAAATTTTAAGCATATATGATTTTATGTATTCACCTCCATTATCATATCTAAGATATTTGATCTTTCTCCCAGTAGCAGTCTCAACATAAGCTTTAAAATATTTGAATTTTTCAAAAACTTTCGATTTCTTTTTGACAAAGTAGACCCATGTAAATATTGAAAGGTCATATATGAAGGTAATAACATACCTCAAGCCATTCATGGAGGTATTTGGAATTGTACCACTGATATAACTGTGAATCAGCCCCAAAATACATGAATCTCTGCTATCTTTTCCTCGATCAAACTTATGCTCATGATGCTTGTCGACTATGCATCCCTTGTAGAACCCTTTTGAGGTTTTGATTGTCAGAAGGCCTTTCACCATGGAATGATTTTGTAGCAGCTGTAAATATTGATAGTTTAGGTGTCCAATCCTCTAATGACACATCCTATTGACCTCATTTCCATGAGTCAGGAGGGAACTTGGATTTGAACAAGGCACAAACTTGGAAAACTCATACATTTTAGCGACATGATTTTCTTTTCCTACTGCAATAAGTTTTCTCATGGCTATCTCATAAATCTCAACATTATTGGGGATGGATACAAATCTTTTAGGAAAACCATTGTGTATCATTTGATACATAGAAAGCAAGTTTGAAGCCAAAGAGGGGACATATAGGACATTTTTGAAGCTTCCATGTTCTAGATGAATAGTACCTTTTCCTTTTGATGAGACTTGTGAGTCATATACCATGTGGATGGAGATGTAGCTATCAAAATCTAGTGATGTGAAATAATCATTGCATTAAACCATATGATTCAAAGCACCATACTCAATGAGGAGATATCTAAAATTTGAAATACTATCCATGAGTGCATGACTTCTTTCAAACTGATTATTCCGATCTCCAATATCCTTCTTCCTTGTGCCTTCTCGAAGAGTAATGTTTTGTTTTCTCTAGGAGAAGTGCCATCTGATCAATAGTCTTCTTTATGCAATATATTTCAGTATAAAATCCTCTTCCACATTAAGAACACTTTGTCTTCTCTTTTACCCTTTGCTTGTTTTTCCTTGAGCCTAAGGGCTCATCCAAGTATTGGTTTTTCTCCATCTTCTTGGAAGGATCAAACTTAGTCTTCTCTTTATTTTGATTTCCTTTTGAATTCAAAGCCTTGGATCCTCCAGCAAAAATATATTGATATTTGGAGGATCTCATGGATCCCATTTGAACAAGTTTATTGTGCTCATTGGCTAGGGACTCAATGAATGCATTCAGGGTAGGCATATTCCAATTTGGAATTGTAATATTTCCAGTATGGAAAGTAGAGACAAAGATAGAGTATTATTCTCCTAGCTTCGAAAGGATAGAAATAATTAGATGGTCATATTTGTTCTCAACTCCGCATTGCTTCAATTGAAGCACAAGGTGATTAAAATTAGTGAAAAGTTCATTTATGGTCTCAAAATTTCCCGAACTGAGAGAGATCAGTTCATTCTCCAACTAATAGGATATCAAGTCATATTTCTTGCCAAAAAAATTAGCAATTTGTTCACACACTTCTTTAGGATTACTCAAACCACTGAGATGGAAAAGGAGATCCTTTGAAATGGAGAGGCATAGAAGACCATATGCTTCATCAAGTTTATTCCAATATTTGGACTTCTCTACTACTGAATTTGGATTTGGCTCCGTGCCCATGGTGACTTTGTAGATTCCCTTGGATTGCAATGTTATCTTTGTGTCATCTTTCCACTGATCATGGTTGAAAGGAGTGAGAATATTTTTAGAGGAAGAGTCTATTTTCTGGTTGTAGTGAATGTAATAGAAGATTATGAGATACCTGGAATCACACAAAACAAATAGAATAAGGTCAAACAACCTGCACTTTTGGAGTTGCTTCATGCTTGGATAGAATTCTCTGGAAATAATCCAGAGGGATCAAGGATAAGATTCCATGACTTACGTGGAAAACTCCCCACTTCTGGTGCAGGGTTGGAATAATTTTGAGCAATTTTTCTCAATCTTCATCAAAGATCCATCAAAAAATATATAAAAGAGTTTCCTTGTCCTACCATGGCTCTGATACCATATAAAATTGAGCCACGACAATATTAGAATCAAGACAAAATTTACTACAGATTGATACATATCAATTTACTCAGTGAATGCCAGATACATTGCAAAAGGCTTGCAGGTGTGTATTTCTTAATCATGAATCAGAAGAGATAGATTACAATGCAATACAATGGCATGAATATCCAAAAAAATAGAATCCAAGAGAGTTCATTTGAATTGATTACATGAGAGTGGCTTACTTTTTAGCTAACACCACTCGGCACATCAGTTAACCACTTAACTCCGAAATAATTAACTCTAGCTGAATTAGAGGCAGTTTAGACCGAGTCTAACTGAATAGAACTCAACTGCATGCCAACAAGTAGGTGGATGCACCTATTTAACTTTAGTTAGGTGAGTTAAAATCAACTGATTCACCAAATTTAGGTGAGGGTGCCTTTAACACTCCAGTTAACTGCATTGAGATCGAAATAAGATCAAATCATAGGAAAGTTGCCTTTATCACTTCAGTTAATTGAAAATTAGGTGAATCAACTACCAATTGATTGAGTGGGGCACTTAATCAAGATATCAACCCATATTTTCTCCTTGGTTGAAGGAGGAGGCTAAGTTAGGCTCCCCAATTGAAGGACGATATCTAGTTTGATGATGCAATCACATGTTTGAGTCAAAACTTAGGATAAGTGGTAAATTAGTCCAAATAATCCAAATAATTATGTGCAGTTGGAAAATTACTCCAACATATTGAATCATGGGAATTTATCCTCAAATAATTCAAAATTGGTCCTAAAAGAGGCCCTAATGAAGGATTAAAAAAAGGACAGAGCATGTGTGCCCCTCCCGAGGGAAGGATGGACTAGGATGAATTTTGTTGGTGCATCAAAATGGAACCCTAAATTGACAAGAGTAAAAGTCATTGGGAGCCACTAAGGCTAGGAAATGAGAGTTTTCTCTTATTTTCTAGGGGATAGTTCCAATAGCATGGAAAACCAATGATCTCTAGTATCATACAAGTCATGAAAATGAAATCCACTTGAATTATCTTGAAAGGTGATTATAAAATCATGATTGACCTCCTAAATGATGTATCCAAAAGTTCATCATAAGAGATTGAAAGCAATGTGGATTGGGTCATACAAAATGCAACCACATTTGAAGAGCTTGGCTTTATTAGCCAACTCGATGGAAAATACTTGGCCATCACTCTATGGAGAAAATAGATGGTAATGATTAGTCTTAACAAAATAGGAAAGAGTGAAATGGCATAAAGCAAGAACACCAAGTATTTAGAATATAGTCGTAGATTTCATATCCTCGATAAATGGAAAGGATACAAGAAATCCTTGCATCATGGAAGGAATTGTGTTAAGGTGTGTGCACAAAGGGAAATTAACCTTGCATAGTTGTAGATGTCATATCCTGAATAAATGGAAATGATACAAGAAATCCTAGCAACATGGAAGGAATTGTGTTAAGGTGTACGTACAAAGGGAAATTAACCTCACATACTCCCTTGTCAATTGGATATGATAAGAAGCTAGTTACCTTCCCATTTAGATGGACATCCATATATTGATAGTTGAGATACTAGAGAGATCAATAAAAAATATTCAAGGTCCCTACACTAATTTTCCTCTTAAACATTAGATAAAGATCGCCAATCGCATATGTGACATGACCCAAGGACGGGCATATATGGGGTTATATGTATATGATAACTCCATATATGGGGATAAATGTATATGTAAATAATTAAATGTATATGCAATAGTGGTCTCCCTAATGAAGGGGATATGGGGTTAAATGCATATGAGGACCCCATACATGGGGCTAAATGTACATGTAAAGAAGTAAATGTATTTGAAATAGCGGTTGGTTTCCATCCTAGGGACAACAATGGATTCATGTTGAGCATTTTAACTTGTTAAACATTTCATTGAATCAAAGATTCATTGTTATATCCTCTGCAGGTGAATGCATTGGATATGGTTCAATTTTAAGATAAAAAAAAGGACAAATATGGTTGAATTTTAGTGAATGTGAAGTGGATATGTGAAGGAAGGTGGAATGTTCTACATTTTTCCCTTCCATATTCCTTTCCATGTAGTGCATGGGAAAATTCAAAGAGGGATATGCCCACATCCTTCTCCTACCCTTTGCATTCTGTCATGGAGCAGGAAGTGATATAATGAGATGTAAAGACAATTAAATTAGAGTGTGGTTCCAACCTCAATTCAATTGGTTCAGATTCAAGACTAGATGTTGATGGGTATGGCACATACACAAATGCACCTTGGCCATCACGACATTCAATGCAACTATTCTTCTTTTTATAACCAACTATGAGGCCAAATACAACCTCCAACATCAATATAAAACAAAATCCATATACAAACAAAATAATAATGGAAATAGCATTGAATATTCTAAATCATTCATTACCCATTGAATTCAATGCACTTGAAAAAAAAGAATTTTACAAAGAGACAATATATGAATATTTTGATACTACCATAATACCATGCAGAAGATGCTCCTATAGGGATTTAATACTCATCCTAACCAATTTCTCTAATAACAGAGTCATGCTCATTATAGAGCACTCTAGCCCATCATCTAGCAATGAATCAACCATGGCACTTTCTTCCACTTCTCTACACAACACAAGGAATGCATTTGATTTCTCTACTCAACAGACCCTATGGGACCTTCCTCCATGACAATGATTTTCAATACAAGAAAAATAATCCAAACTATTGGTTACCTTCTAGGAATAACTTGGATGTGAAATCCTTGGCCAAAAATAGAAATTTTATAGGTTTAAATAGTTTTTTCTTCAACTATTGTGAATGTTATAGTTGTGGTTATTTTCTCAAACCATCTCATTTCCTTTCATACTCTCAACAACAAGTCCCCAAATTTTAGAATATCTTACTAGCCACAAGTCCATGGGGGTTTGTTAACATTTGTAGGAATAACAACCATGGATTCACACAAGGAATGATAATGAAGCTTTCCCCATAATATTTTGCACTAAAAAGATTAACATAATAGTAAATAATTTATTCCAATTCCCATGAATTATCGCCTTACATTCAATTTTCAATCATTTGAACTTTTAATGAGTTAAATTTGATTCTTTATAGATCCTAATTTACCTATAGTCATGATTTTACTAGAACCGAATGGAGTTTTGTTCATGGAATTTATTCTCTGAACAATTTTAAACCTAAATATTTGATATAAAAAAATTTAGCTCTAAATCTATGAGCATATATATGAATTTCCGGAGGTAGAATGTAACTTGAAAATTTGTAATTCTTTGAAGAAAATGTTGTTGAAGGGTTCAACATTGGGTGGGTGAAAACACCTTGTTCTCTTCTTCTACAAGTCTCCAAGAAATTTTTTGGTTCTCCTGAATGCTTCTCATGTCACCCTTTCAACCCGACGTAGTTGATTTAAGGAGAGAGCTGGAGTCTGGACATATTGCCACAAATTCTAAACTACTTTCTAGTCCACCCCCAAGCCACCTCTATTAAATCTGATATAATCAGAAATTTATTGAGAAATATGTAGCCATAGGGTTCCAATTGCATTCCAGAAATAGGTTATTGGTTGGACTTATTGCCATTGGCTCTTTATTCATTTCTGGCTGCCATGGTTATTGCAACAAGCTTGGAAGTTGATGATCCCCATTCTATACTACTCAACAAAGGGTGCAACAAGATCCGGTTTATAAATTGCACTGTAGAGTCACGGACCCAATAACTTTCTCGCCTCTGTTTCTCAGCAACTATGGCCACTAAGAGGTATTCCCATCTCTAGGGAAGGACATGCCTAGAAAGTTGGAGTCTAGACTGGATACTGGAGTGCAGAATTCAAACCCTGGTAGTGGAACTGGCGACCCACAATGAACATACTTATTTGTATGTCAATGCCTCAGCGTTTCAGGAAATATGGTTTTTCTTTTGCATCCCTCCAGTCAAATCTCTCGTCCAATGGTTTTGCATTGCAAAGTAAAGTTGGAAAAATAGATCCTGATTCCTGTGTATGGTCTTGTATTGCAATGTGTGGATACTGGAAATAACTAAATCACCCATGAGTTATCATGAGTAAGAAATTAGAATGTGTTAGACTCAAGTGAATTTTGAAACATTTTAACAATAATATGTCTGCGTCTGCCCCAGATCTAATTGTGTCCAATCTCGCACCACAAGAACTTACCTTGGAACTTCAATTCTCCAACAACTAGCCTCCATTAATGGGAAATGACTTGCCACCTACTCCAGCCAACCCCAACCCACAATAGTCGCTCGTAGCCTACAGGATATAGTGACTTGTGAGGCAAAGAGAGGTTGTTATATATATAAATTTATAATAATATAAAAAATAGAAACAGACAATTTTTGGCTCTGCCCGTAACTTGGACGGCTGACAAACCCAACTACACTTCGCAGCTGATGTGGAAATTTCACCTTTGGGTGTATTTGATTGTGAAAAAACCCAATTACATCCATACGGGCGTCAATTTTAACCATTTCTAAGATGTCTCAAGCGCTTGGAGGTGAGGTGAATTGCTCGGCCCAGAGTACATGTCAGTGACTTGAGTTCTTGTCCACCGATTAAGATGCGTTGTCACCCCTTCCGAGATGGTTGAGTTTGATTTTAATAATTACCTTTATTATTAATTTGTTCTCATCATGTACCCCTTTTTGAGGGTTTTCTCTTTCCCTTTCCTTTTTAACCTTTTTTTTAACCCATTTTCCTTTTCTTTTTAACCTTTTAAATTATATAATAAAGATTTAATTTTCATGGGTTAACTTCTTTTTACTTTTTTCTTTAATGTTACTTATTAAAAAATAACCTACATTTTATGATTCTTTTCAATTATATATATATATATATATATACTCATTATTTTAGTCCTAACTATGTTCTAATTAACAAAAAACTTTTTAATTTTCACATCAAAAAATTCACTCATTTTATGGTGTTCTCCCCTTTTTAAGATTTTCTAATTATTTTTTTCTACTTTAATTGTAATGGTTAATCTTCCTCTTCCTTATTTATTCATGATTAACCTTTTTTAACTTCAAGGAAGCTTCATTTTAATTCTCTGAAGATGGGTGGTGTGTCCACCCGAAACATCAGTTCTATAATCTTCAACACAGTGAAAATCCAAAAGCTTTGGAACAATGTTCCAAAGATAGCAATGTGTTTGTTACCACTACCCCTCTTCTTGCTTGGGCCAAGAAAACTTTTGGATCTGTAGGTTAGAAGAAAGATCAAAGATCCCACCACAACACTGGCCATAAGCGCGTAAATAAAAAATATAGAAAGAAGAATGTTGAAAGTGGCAGATATACCCAAATACCATTTGTATGTGACTTACAAAGCAAAAGAATGAAATACAAACCTGTGTGTAAAAGTCCCACAAATAAAATGGTATGTGGCACGAAGAATTATGAGGAAGAATATCATATATGAACTTATGTGCAAAAGTCCCGCAAGGAATGTGGCATATGTGCACCAAACCCCACAAAGATGAGCTGTTATAAGAAGCACGCTGACACAGATCATAAATTGAACAAAATGAAAAAAAGTGGGGGTGTTCTTCAAGGATATGGAACTTCAACAAGTGGGCACACCTCTTGGGTTGGAAAGAGTATAAATAATCAAGAGATAGATGTGTTGAAGTAAGCTTGTAGAATGAAGACGAGAACATATTCCGATTTGAACAAGCTTCATTTTGGGGTATCAATGGCTTATTGATCACAGAAAGAGTTTTATGCAGTGAAGCCAAATTGCATATATCAAAAAATGATGAACAACAAGAAGAGCGCTATATGGAAGGATTCATATATTCAAGATGTGTGAAGTGTTTAATAAGTCAAAGACGCATACCATAAGCCACAAAAGTGGTTGAGTTTAGAACATTGATCACTATAGATACACAGATTACAATCATGATCACACATGGAAGTTATAACAATTGAATTTCTTAAAGAAAATATTCAGAGGAAAAAACATAAGTAACAAGGATTACAACGGTTGCAGTTTTTCAATCAAGATAATTTGTAGTTCTTTGTTACACATTCTTATTTGAATATAAGGGAGGTTGAATGAGGAAAGGATAAGGGAGTTGGAGCTTCCTTCTCGTAGTTGCTAGTAAATATTCTAAGGTATTTTGGATGGGGAAAGGAACAGTGAGTTGCATATTCCCTCTAGTCGTAGCTGGTAAAACAAATTTAAGAGGTTGTAGACTCCTTCAAATTGGTGCTGATAAATATAATTAGGTGGTTGAAGCCTCCTTCTAGTTGGAGTTATGAAATATAATCTGGGAGTGGGTGCTTCCATTCAGTCAAAGATAAAGAAACCATTGGATATTGTAGTTATCCACAGGTTAGTGCCTGGTTTCTACAAGTCATAGTTTGCATAGTTAGACAAACATTTATTCAGGTTGGTGCTTGAAGTTTGTGAGTCAGCGCTCATGTAGATCGAAGTCATTGCAGGTCGGTGCCTACAACCAGTAGATTGTTGCTTGAGGATCAGGTTGTTTCCTTAAATGATTTGGTGCTCATGTTTGGATATTACATTCTCCTACTGTTGTAATAATTCTTTTTATCTATAGATATGCATATAATCAGTCTTCAGTATTTGTGCGCAATTGTTCTTGGTTTTGCTGGAAACATTTTGATTGGTGAAAAGTTGCTTAATTGTGAAATAATTTAATATCTACTCTTATATTGATTCACCCCTCCTCTCAGTATAATATAAATCCAACACCATTTTCTTAAATGAACACAATAAGAACTATTATTTCCCTTGTTGCATCTTATCAATGGGAAACACACCTAATGGATGCCAAGAGTGCATTTTTAATGGTTATCTATGTGAAGACATTTATATGCAACAACCTTATGGTTTTATTACTATTCAAACTTCAAGTTTGGTATGAAAATTGATAGTCTTGAACAAGTCTTTATATATATAAGATATTTTATCTCGATAAAAAATGTCGAGAATAAAGGTAAAGGTTGTTCAAAGAGAAAATTTGCATGTCGAAAGAACCCAAATAATATCTCCCCATGCCAGCATCAACCCTTGGAGAACTGTATTGGGATTGAAACTCAAACTCCTCCATTTAAAAATTGTAACTCTAAGAGAATGACAATGAGGTATAAGTTACCAGTGCATGAAGTGCAACTTTCCCAGCCCCACAACCAACAACCTACAAACAAATCACATAAGAGGATTCAAAACCCTAATTCAATTTCCTATTAGTTCTTAAGATTTGAAATGGTTTTAGTTTAAGGATAGGGAGTTACGAGGTCTACAACCACAATAAAAGCCTTATATAATAACAAGGGTGCAACATTGTAGGTTGTTGGACACAATGGCCACACTAAGAGCGGGGGTGAATCAATGTGTGAGAAATTTAAACCTTTTTCACCTTCTATTAATCAATCAGAGTTTATCAAGCATTATATTATCAATTGCATTATCAGCTAAATCATAAGCACAATAAACCCATCATAAAGAGACACACGAATATATGTAGGTAAGATTTATTTATTTTCAATGGAATACTTCAATCTTCGTGGTTACAATCAACAACAAATGATAAGAAGAGCACCAACACTTACAACAGGGCCCCACCAGGGCCCATCCTGGTTTTCTTAGATCCAACTAAGAAAGGATTGAGAAATCCAATCCTAAAATGCAAGACTCAAATTGCAAGTCCGATGTCAATCTAGAAACACTTCTGCTACTCAATCATCTGTTGCTCATTACCTCTAGACCAACAATTGTCATCAACTTGTCCTTGTCATCAACCTATCATCAACTGCTCAAGAATTTGCTCATACTCTAATAATGCCAATGATCAAAAGATATGCTCATGTGCTTCTCTTTTCAATCATCATATTCCTATCATCAAGAGGTTTTTCAATCAATATCATCATCAAATCATGTCAAACATCAAGTATGCTCAAGTCAACAAATCTTAGTCTCTGTTCATGTACTGCTCATAAGGATTTTCCATTGCAAAATATTCTTATGAATCATGTCCAACCATCTGCTCTAAGATGTGCCATACATCATACTTGTATTCCTTTTACAATAGCTTCTTCTATACACCCCTTAAACCCTGTCTCACCACTAAATTCTCATAGATAAAAAAAATATTAGACTTAAAAAAAATGTATGCTTCTGTGTTACTGTTGCCACCCAAAATTCCTCAGTCTCGTGATATTTTTCCATCCGAAATTCAGAGAGAAAACTACTATTTTTTTATTTTGAGTGAGGCATCACTGTGTATTTATAGTGTTTTTTCATGAATTTTTATTAGCCGAGTTGTTATGTTTTTAATTTGAATTATATATATATATATATATATATATATATATATATATATAGAGAGAGAGAGAGAGAGAGAGAGAGAGAGAGAGAGAGAGAGAGAGAGAGAGAGAGTTGTTTGGATCCGACTTTGCAATATAAATATATATTAAATGTAATTTAGATCTCCACCTCTCCACCCTTTTAGTAGGACGACCTTACAAGAGGGGTTATAAATACCATGTGAAATTCAAAGAAAATGTTACTTTCTTTCCAAGTCAAATCACCATTAAATGTGGGCTAGCAAAGCCTCTTCAACATTTATTAATGGAACTTCATATCAAGTGGACTTAAGAACCTTTAGATGAGGATTTCAAGCACGCCATCATCATTGCATCAAGGTATTCAACCATGCCTCACTAGCTTTACTTGTGGACTTATCCAAGGGATTCTTCAATATATCAAGTGAGGGTTTCTTCATCATTAGGTTCACCATCAAAGTTTCCATCATACATCAAGTCTTCATCACCATACATCAAGGGTTCCACATAAGGACGTCTTCAAGGTTCAAATGGAGTCAACATGTCAACCAAGGCTTATTCCAGAAACTTGTGGGCTTAAGGACCGTCTCCAGAGTTTCGAGACCCCAAATGCTCACATCATCTTCATTTATTCAGGGCCTTTAAACCATCTAGTTTGTGGGTCAAGAGGATTCTTGAAGGCCTTTTTTATCAAGTCAAAGACATGTTCATGGGTTCCATATATTGTCAACGACCATACAAGGTCACCAACATCATATAAGAGCTCCATGACCCCAACAAGGGTTGTAAGGTCATCAAACAACTAAGTGTGGGTCCAAGGACTTCTTTAGGGCTTCTTAGTTTTCTTCAACCACCTCAACTACGCTAGTAGACCCTCAAGGGTCAAGATACAACATGATATCACATGTGGTGTAGCTTGGTCTTCTCCTGGGGTACCATGACACCATCAGAGCATGAATGACCACAAAATGGGTCATTGATGCTTCTCCAACCCATCTAGGAATTATCCATCATCCATCAAGGATTCAGGACCATATCTAGGGTCTTGAACACCATTAGCAGGGTCTTCAACATATTCAACAAGGTGGTGGAATCAAGATCCAGTCTTATGGGTACAAGGACCTTGTCAACTGCGTACAAGGTGCTTTAAGTCACAAAACCACTCTGTAAGGGGTCTAAGGCCCAAACCCACTTTGTAAGGAGTCCAAGGAACTATAAGTGGGACTTGGTGGAATGAATGACAAGCTGTGGGGCCACAAAAAGTCCATGTTGGCATCAATGACAATTTCATCAACAATATCCCCCTTTGTCATTGATGACAACAACTCATTCTCCCCCTTATGACCATGCTTCCATTTTGTCTCTGTATCTCCCTTTGTCTTCATCTATCCCCCTTTGGCATCAATGGAAAAGGGTGACTGCATATTTGCATCTGAAATCATTGATCATTGACCACTACTCCCCCTGTCAATATGCACGATCCTAGGACCTGTCTGTATACCTGGAGTAACCATCCTTTCTCCTTTGAGTTTATCCTCCAGCCTCATGAACTCAAAGTGTGCTAAGGTCTTTGAGAGACCTTACACTCAGCTTTCCATATGGCAGCCATCTTCCCTGGTCTGATCAACCTCTCCTATCTACAAATGCTCAGTCTTCTTCATCCATGCTTCTTCGCATCTGCCCTTTCAACATTTGTTCCTTCATCTGTACTAGATTTCCTTCATGAGTTGTATGGGATACTTCTCAAGGGTTGTTTCTGTGTGCTCCAACAATATTGAGCTATGTGCCAAAGGCCAGTGCAACTATAACACCTCATCGTACGACAATATGAAGCAATGTGACCAACGTGGTTACATGTCCAACACTTGACTAAGATATTGGAACTTCCAATACTTCTTTGTTCATAGTCATGTCTATATGCCTGAGAGTGTCCCTGACTGTAGGACTTTTTATTCTGATCTTCAAATCTTCTTGATGATGTGTATGAAGGATTCTTCCTGGGTTGACATCTTTGACTTTCACATTGTTGGGATTTGTGACCAAACCCATTGCATGTGTAGCATCATAATGTGTGACATGTGGAAGAAAAATGTCCAACTTGATTACATGTCTAGCATAGAATTGATTCATTGGGACTTCCATCACTTATTCTTCCGTAGAGTCTAGAATACATAGCTTTATGACCAAAGTAAGAACAAAAATAACAGTAACCATTGAATCCACTTTCATACTTGGGAATTTGGTTCCATCTTGGAGCGATTTCTTTTCTGAACCTTCCTTGAGGAATAGATCTCACTTCTTGATGCATTCTTGAACTAATATGTTATTTGTTGTCATGTGTAAGTGCATGGGGAGCGGCTCTGGATGTTGATGGACCTGCTTCTGGAGTCTTTAGAGACCAAATGTCATCTTCAAATTTTTCTTTTCATTCTTGTAACCAAGACCAGTTTTATCAAGTGGGGATATATGGAAATCCAAGATTTTATCTAGGACAACTGAACTATCCTGAAAATTGACAAAGGCTTCATTCTTCTCACCCTTCTTCGTGAGACCAATTACCTCAATTTACATCTTTTGGATAGTCTTATCCTTTTCTTCCAGTTGAATCTTCAGGAATTTATTCTATCCTCTTGTCTTCCTCCAACTGAGTCTTCAAATCATCCTTGACCTCTCTAGTTTCTTCAAGCTCTTCAACATGCTCTTCTAGTTCTTCCTTTTGACTGATCAATTCAATTTTAAGTTGTTCAACTTTAACATCCTTGTCTTTCACTTGATCTGTCAGATCTTTGTCCTTTTTTTTGAGCTTCATAAGAAACACTTTCATTGTCATGGTATTCTGTTGATATTCACTCAAGGAGTCCAATATTTTCTGTTTTCACTTCGTGGAATCACTCTTGTTCAGATTTATTGTGTTCAGGAACCAATTGGATCTGAGATCAATATTAAACAACATGAGATGTATCTCATGTGATTCCTTTGATATCCCTTCATCATCATCTGCAAGAACCTTCTCAATTTCATCACATAAGCTATCATTACAATCACAAGTGTCCATACCTCTACTGGATTCCTCTTCTTGCTTCTCTTCTTCTTGATTGATATCTTCTGTGGGCTTGTTTTCTAATTCTTGATCTATCTTTATGGGTTTTGGTCTTTCCTTTTGATACTCTCTCTCCAACTTGAGCCATAGGTATTTTGCTAAAGTGTACTCTCCTACACTTTCCTTCACTGATATGGGAAGTCCATCCATGATGAAATTCAAGGCTGGAGTATTGTCCCTATTTGCTTCCTTCCGTGCAGCTTATTTTCCCTTCTTGTTTGATGGAGCAGGTGGATTGATCATAATATCCAAAACACCAAATTCATTTAAATAAGCCTTCATTTTTCTTATCCAACTGAATAATATGTCATATCAAGTATAGGCACGTCATTCCTTGATAACTCTTCTTTTTCTTCCATTGTGTCTGCACGGATCTCCTTCAAACTTGCTAGGCTTGTGATGAAGGCCGACTTTGATACCAATTGTTGGAAACAATGGGCACATTAATAGGGCGGGCAAATCAGTGTGTGAGAAATTTAAACCTTTTTCACTTTCTATTAATCAATCTGAGTTGATCAAGCATTATATTATCAATTACATGATCAGCTAAATTATAAGCACAATAAACCCATCATAAAGAGACATAAGATTATATGTAGGTAATCTTTATTTATTTGCAATGGAAGACTTCAATATTCATGATTACAATCAAAACCAACTGATAAGAAGAGCACCAACTCTTACAATAGGGCCCAACTTGGTTTTCTTATATCCAACTAAGAAATGGTTGAGGAATGCAATCCTCAAATGCAAGACTCAAATTGCAAGTCCGATGTCAATCTAGAAACACTTATGCTACTCAATGCTCACTACCTCTACACCAACAACTGTCATTAACTTGTCCTTTTCATCAACCTATCAAACCTATTGCTCAAGAATCTACTCATACTCTAATCATGCCAATGATCAAAATATCTGCTCATGTGCTTCTCTTTTCAATCATCATATACCTATAATCAAGATGTCTTCCAATTGAGATCATTATCAAAGCATGTCAAACATCAAGTCTACTCAAGTCAACAAATCTTGGTCTCTGTTCATGTATTGTTCATAAGGATTTTCCAATGCAAAGCTTCTTATGAATCTTGTCCAACCATTTGCTCTAAGATGTGTCGTACATCATACTTTAGCATATATACACTTCACAATTCCTCTAACTGGACATTATATGGAAGTTTCTTGTGATGACAACTTGGGAAAACAATCCACTTCATTGTAGCAACCTTCTCTACTTCATTGAACACCTGGAAACAAACTTTGCAGAAAGGAAATTGCTTCAAAGCACACCTTGACTTCTTGCTTTCTTATATGTTGTCACTCTCATCAACTCTTTCCACTATTTAAATAATTATGACAATTAACTCTCATGCCTAGCTTAATTTATCCATGCAACTCATGCCCAAGCAGTCAAGAATCTGCACTGTTCAATCATCATAAGGATCTGCAATATTGTTCCTAAACCATGCTTAATCACTTGGTCAATGTTCTATCACCCAGCAGAGTACTATTGTTTCTCTCCATGAGATGTGTATTGAGATAGATTAGAGATTATTTCGAGGAGTAAACAGTTACTAGGATCCTTCCAGAAGAATCACTCCATTGTAGCTACTCTTGTAAAGACTGGATCTACTTATCAAAACAACTTCTAAACTTCATGCATTCAGATATGGTGTAGGTGTCAATGTGGGTGATTACACGCATGCACAAATGGCTTTAGTAGGCTGAGATAGATTATAGGTTGAAAGAAGCATGTGCAAGTTTCCGAGCACATCAAAAAGTTCACATGTCTATGAATAGCATAGTGCATCGCATATCTCCTTCATTCCAAACTAAGAACACAAAAACAACATTATTTTAGCAATATTGCAGCTTCCTTGGATCACTTTGGCCACCCGAAAAAAGTAAAGAAAAAAAAAACACTTGACTGCTGTATACACCCAAATTTAAGTTGATTGTGGATGTATGTTATAGCATGAATTTCTTCAATCCTTCATCCACTTCACTTGATATCTTATTGCAGCTGTGGCTTTCTCAGTGGTCCGTTTCAACCCGAAATTTAGTGCAAAAAGAAAACTTAAACCCTTAGCTACTGCCACACTCGAATTCATATCTGATCAAACTTTGTGTCTGCCACAAACTGTTTCAAATTTCAGACTTGTATTCCTTTTACAAAAGTTGCCCCTGTACGCCCCTTAAACCCTGTCTCACCACTAGATTCTGATAGATAAAAAAATATCAGAATTTAAAAAATGTCTTCTGCTGCGTTACTGCCGCCACCCGAAATTCTTCAGTCTACTGATGTTTTTCCATCTGAAATTCAGAAAGAAAATTATCGAATATTTTTATTTTGAATGAGGCACCACTGTGTATTTATAGTGATTTTTCATGAATTTTTATTAGCCGGTCTGTTATGCTTTTAATTTGATTTTTAAAAAAATAGTTTTTTGGAGCTTACTTTACAATATAAATATATATTAAACGTAATTCACATCTCCACCCTTTTAGCAGGATGACCTTACAAGAGGGGTTATAAATACCATGTGAAATTCAAAGAAAATTTTACATTCTTGCCAAGTCAATTCACCATTAAATGTGGGCTAGTAGAGTGTCATGTCCCAAATTTTGCATTGGGTCACAATGGACTAATCACATTTTCCATATTCATGAGATTTTTTCAAATTGATGCTAAGGGTCAAATAATTGCCAAGGAGGAAAATTACTGGTTTCCTAGGTTAGGGGTGGAAGCTTTGAGATTTGGAATAAGGGGGGCGATAAATGATGTTCATAAATTAGAATGGAATAAATATTTAATCATGGATCTTATTAAATAAATACAAGGGAAAATCAAAGTGGCAATTGATCATGAAGACACATGGAGGATGTGGGACCCACACAAGCTAGATTTTCTATGCCACATGGCATATTCCTATTGTCAATTCGAATCCATAAGAAGCCCAAGGTAATTGATATGAGTTGGAAGTTCAATATACTTGTCATGAATCAATTAAGGTTGAATTGGAGTGGAAGAGTAACTGCCATGGAAGAGGAAGAGGCATTTTGGAGCTAGTGAGACACTTGGACTAGATTCCCTAGCTCTATGAAAAAATGATGAAGATGCTATAACACCTATGACACAAATAAGATCTAAAGGCTGAAATATGACATATATGACATTTCATGTCTAAAAATATCTCCAAGAGGGTGCTCAAGGGAGCTAGGGCAGCTAAGATGTTTCCACGTGTGATTTGGTGGAAATGGGAGACTAGGAATTGTTGTACAAGTGGCATTCTTTGGAATCTCTTCCCAAATATAATTGGAATGCATCTCTTGGAAGGAATTAGACCCATAGAGATATTGGAAAATTTATAAATTTCAAGAACAAATAATGAAGGTGGATTTTTATCATTTGATAAATTTGCATTTGTGAAGAGAGAGAGATAGTGGATGACTAGTTTCTTGCCTTAGCCAATTTCGAGGGTGAAAGATTTCCATCAAATTTGGTTTTTGAAGAGGCCACTCAGGTATTTCATGGAGATTTAATGGAGCTTTTATTTTCAAGTGTAATCTACATGTAATCTCGTGGTTCCTTCTAGTGCAACACTTTCTCTCAACCATTTCCAGTTTTTATTTCATATTCTTGCTTATGGAGGGATTGTGCTTTGGGTGAGCTATTGTACTCTTTGGAAGAGCTTATCCTGATCCATTTCTTATTGTAATAAGTATAATATTATATTTTATTCATGTTCATAAAGTTTCATGTCTAAATACCAAATGGTTGAATGTAAAAGTGATTATTAATGAGCAAACAATGACCATTTCCCCACTGTATTGATGTATGTCATTGAATGCTGATGATTTAGAGATTCTAATCATAAATTTATGATTGTAATAAGTTTAATGTACTATTTTATTCATCTTAATAAATTATCAGTTCTAAATACCAAATGGTTGTATGTGAAAGTGATTTTTAATGAGCAAACAATGACCATTCCCCCCACTATATTGTTGATGATTTCGAATGAAAGAATGTTTATTTGATATATTTATGATACATGTACTTCCATTTATGATTATTACAAGTTTCATATCCATCAATTAATCATTTGAATTCATCTTACTCAGTTTAATTGCATTTGGAGAAGATTTGATGCCATTTCCCCAAGGGTTGAATTAGTGATTTTGTAGCTGTTTGGAAGAGGCCTATAACAACCTGTATAAAATGAATAATGATGCATATGAGACCTTAAAAATTCCCCTTAAACATCCTATTCCTCAGTTAATAAATTCAAGTGTGTTTTGGAGCATTTGAGATGCCATTTCCAACATTTACCCACGGGGAATTGGAACCCCAAATTGCTAGTAAAAACTCCCACCTTGGCCAGAATATTAAATAAGTTTGTAGAAGTGATTTTAGGGTCATAAATAATACTTGAACACAATATTCAAGTCTTAATATCATTCATACACATTCTCATAATATTTGAGAGCATTTGGGTCAATTTGGAGACCTAGACATCAAAACTAGTCAAAGGTTGAAATAGGAGAAAAAGTGAAAAATTGGTCATTTTAATAAAATTTTGAAAAAGAGAGATTACATAGAGCCTATTAAACTTTTATTAATGGAAATTCATATAAATTGGACTTAATAACCTTCATATGATCACTTCAAGCATGCCATCATCATTGCATCGAGGTCTTAAACCATGCCACACTAACTTTGGTTGTGTACTTGTCCAAGGGCTTATTCAATATATCAAGTGAGGGTTTCTTAATCATTATCTTCACCATAAAAAATTCCATCATACATAAAGTATTCATAACCATACATCAAGGGTTCCACATAAGGACATCTTCAAGGTTCAAAGGGCTTCAATATGACAACCAACACGTCTTCAAGAAACTTGTGGCCTTAAGGACCATCTCCAGGGTTCTGAGACCCCAAATGATCACATCATCTTCATTTATTCAGGGCCATTAAACCATCTAGTGTGTGGGTAAAGAGGCTTCTTCAAGGACTTCTTTATCAAGCCAAATACATGTTCATGGGTTCCATATCCTGTCAAGGACCATACAAGGTCACCAACATAATATAAGAGATCCATGACCCCAACAAGGGTTTCAAGGTCATCAAACCACTAAGAGTGGGTCCAAGGACTTCTTCACGGCTTCTTAGGCTTATTCACCCCCCTCAACCACACCAGGAGACCCTAAAGGGTCAAGATCCAACATGATATCACCTGTGGTGTAGCTTGGTATTATCCTGGGGTACCATGACACCATCAGATCATGAATGACCAAAAAATGGGTCATTAACACTTCTCCAACCCATCTAGGGATTATCTGTCATCCATCAAGGCTTCAGGACCATATACAGGGTCTTCAACACCATTAGCAGGGTCTTCAGCATCTTCAACAAGGTGGTGGCATCAAGATCTAGTATTGTGGGTACAAGGACCTTGTCAATTGGGTACAAGGTGCTTTAAGCCACAAACCTACTCTGTAAGGGGTCTAAGGCCTAAACCCACTTTGTAAGGATTCTAAGGCACTGCAAGTGGGACTTGGCGGCATCAATGACAACCTGTGTAGCCACTACAAGTCCATGTTGGAATCAATGAAAATTTCATCAACAATATCCCCCTTTGTCATTGATGACAACAACTCATTATTCCTCTGTAAGCATGCTTCCCTTTTGTCTTCATTTCTTCCTTTGTCTTCATCTCTCCCCCTTTGGCATCAATGGAAAAGGGTGACTACATATCTGCATCTGAAATTGTTGATCATTGATCACTTCTCCCCCTATCAATATGCACGATCCTAGGACCTGTATCTATACTTGGAGTAACCATTGTTTCTCCTTTGATTTCATCCTCCAACCTCATGAACTCAAGGTGTGCCAGGGTCTTTGAGAGACCTTACACTTGGCTTGTCATATGGAAGCCATCCTCTCTGGTCTGACGAACCTCTCCTATCTACAACTTCTTGGTATTCTCCATCCATACTTACTTCTTCACATCTGTCCTTTCAACATTTGTTCCTTCATCTGTATTGGCTTTCCTTGATGAGATGTATGGGAAAATTCTCAAAGGTTGTTTCTGTGTACTCCAACAATCTTGAGCTCTATGCCCAATGCCATTGCAACTATAACACCTCATCACATGGCAATATGCAACAATGTGAACAACGTGGTTACATGTCCAACACTTGACTAAGATATTGGAACTTCTAATACGTATTTGATCAACTTCATGTCTCCATTCCTGAGAGTGTCCCTGACTGTAAGACTTTGTCTTCTGATCTTCAAATCTTCTTGATGATGTGTATGAAGGATTCTTCCTGGGTTGACTTCTTTGACTTGCACATTATTTGGATTTGTGACCAAACCCACTGCATGTGTAGCATCTCAATGTGCGACATGTGGAAAAAACATGTCCAACTTGATTGCATGTCCATCATATAATTGATTCATTGGGTCGTCCAGCACTTCTTCTTCTACAGAGTCTACAATCCATAGCTTTATGACCGAAGTTAGAAAAAAAATAACAATAACAATTGAGTCCAATTTCATACCTGGGAATTTGGTTCCATCTTGGAGTTGTTTCTTTTTTGAACCTACCTTGAGGAATAGATCTTGCTTCTTGATGCATTCTTGAACTACTAGGGTCTTTGTTGTCATGTGCAGGTGCATGGCGAGAAGATTTGGACATCTATGGACCTTCTTCTGGAGTCTTAGGAGACCAAGTGTCATCTTCATATTTTTCTTTGTCATTCTTGTAACCAAGACCAGTTATGTCAAGTGGAGATATTTGGAAATCCAAGATCTTATCTAGGACAACTGAAATTTCATGGAACTTCACAAAGGTTTCATTCTTCTCACCCTTCTTCCTAATACCAACTACCTTCATTTCTATCTTATGGATAGTCTCCTCCTTTTCTTCCAGTTGAATCTTTAGTATTTATTCTATCCTCTTGGCTTCCTCTAGCTAAGTCTTTAGATCATGATTGCACTCTCTAGTTTCTTAAAGCTCTTCAACATGCTCTTCTAGTTCTTCCTTTTGACTGATCAATTCAGTTTTTAGTTGTTCAACTTCAACATCCTTGTCTTTCATTTGATCCCACAACTCTTTGTCCTTGTTTCTGAGCTTCACAAGAAACGCTTTCATTGTCATGGTATTCTGTTGATATTCATTAAAGGAGTCCAATATTTTCTTTTTGAACTTCGTGAAATCACTCTAGTTCAGATTTACTGTGTTTAGGAACGAATTGGCTCTGAGATCAATATTTAGCAACATGAGATGTATTTCATGTGCTTCCTTTGATATCCCTTCATCATCATCTACAAGAACCTTCTCAATTTCATCACACAAGCTATCATTACAATCACAAGTGTCCATACCTTTATTGGAGTCCTTTTCTTTCTTCTCTTCTTCTTGATTGATCTCTTCCGTGGGCTTGTTTTCTAAATCCTGAATTGTCTTTTTAGAATCTAGTCTTGCCTTCTGATACTCGCTCTCCAACTTGAACCATAGGTATTTTTCTGAAGTGTACTATCCTACACTTTTCTTCACTGAGTTTTTAAGTCCATCCATGAGGAACTTCAAGGCTGTAGTATTGCCCTTCTTTTCTTTCTTCTATGAAGCCGATTTTCCCTTCTTGTTTGATGGAGCGGGTGGATTGATCACAATCTCCCAAACACCAAATTTATTTAGATAATCCTTCATTTTGTTTCTCCAACTAAAATAATCTATCATATCAAGTATAGGCATGGCATTGCTTGATAACTCTTCTTTTGCTTCCATTGTGTCTCCATGGATCTCCTTCAATATTTCTAGGCTTGTGACGAAGGTCAACTTTGATACCAATTGTTGGACACAATGGCCACACTGAGAGAGGGTACGAATAAGTGTGTGAGCAATTTAAAACTTTTTCACCTTCTGTTAATCAATCAGATTTTATCAAGCATTATATTATCAATTACATTATCAGCTAAATCATAAAAACAATAAACCCATCATAAAGAGACACAAGAATATATGTACGTAAGCTTTATTTATTTGCAAGGGAAAAAATCAATCTTTGTGATTACAATCAACACCAACTCTTACAATAGGGCCCAGCCTAGTTTTCTTATATCCAACTGAGAAAGGGTTGAGGAATCCAATCCTCAAATTGCATGTTCGATGTCAATCTAGAAACACTTCTGCTACTCAATCATATGTTGCTCATTACCTCTACACCAACAACTGTCACCAGCTTGTCCTTGTCATCAACCTATCAAACCTGCTGCTCAAGAATCTTCTCATACTCTAATCATGGAAATGAACAAAAGATCTACTCATGTGCTGCTCTTTTCAATAATCATATGCCTATCATCAAGAGGTCTACCAATCAATATCATCATCAAAGTCTGTCAAACATCATGTCTGCTCAAGTCAACAAATCTTAGTCTCTGTTCATGTACTGTTCTTAAGGATTTTCCAATGCAAAATATTCTTATGAATCATGTCCAACCATCTGCTCTAATGTGTGTCGTACATCATACTTTAGCAGATATACACTTCACAATTCCTCTAACTGGACATTATATGGCAGTTTCTTGTGATGACAACTTGGGAAAACAATCCACTTCATTGTAGTAACCTTCTCTACTTCATTGAACACCTGGAAACACACTTTGCATAAATGAAATTGATTCAAATCACACCTTGAATTATTACTTTCTTATATGTTGTCACTAATGTTGTCATTCTCATCAACTCTGTGCACTGTTTAAAAAATTGTGACAATCAACTCTCATGCCTAACTTAATTTATCCATGCAACTCATGCCCAAGCAGTCAAGAATTTGTACTGTTCAATCATCATAATGATCTACAATATTGTTCCTAAACCCTGCTTAATCACTTGGTCAATGTTCTGTCACTCATCAGAGTACTATTGTTTCTCTCCACAAGATATGTATTGAGACAAATTAGAGATTATTTCCAGGAGTAAACAGTTACTAGGATCCTTCCAGAAGAACCACACCACTATAGCTACTCTTATGGAGATTTGATCTACTTATCAAAACAACTTCTGAACTTCATGCATCTAGATATGGTGTAGGTGTCAATGTGGGTGATTGCACACATGCACAATTGGATTTAGTATCCTGAGATAGATCATAGGTTGAAAGAAGCATGTACAAGTTTCTGAGCACATAAAATATCGCATGTCTATGAATGGCATAGTGCATCACAGATCTCCTTTATTCCAAACTAAGATCACAAAAACAACATTACTTTAGCAATACTGTAGCTTCCTCGGATCCTTTTAGCCACTGGAAATAAAAAAATAAAACTAAAACACTTGATTGTTGTATACACCCGAATTTATGCTGATTGTGGATCTATGTTACAACATGAATTTCTTCAATCCTTCATCCACTTCACCTGATATCTTATTGCAGTTGTGGCTTCCTCAGTGGTATGTTTCAACCGGAAATTTAGTGCAAAAAAAAACTTAAACCCTTAGCTGTTGCCACACTCAAATTCATAGCTGATCAAACCTTGTGGCTTCCTCAGACTAATTCAAATTTGAGACTTTCATTCCTTTTACATAAGCTGCTTTTGTACGCACCTTAAACCTTGTCTCACCATTGAATTCTCATAGATAAAAAAATATCATAATTAAGAAAAATATCTGTTGTTGTGTTACTGCAGCCACCCGAAATTCCTCAATGTACTAATATTTTTCCATCTGAAATTTAGATAGAAAACGACCGATTTTATTTATTTATTTTGAATGAGGCATCACTGTGTATTTATGGTGATTTTTCATGAATTTTTATTAGCTGGCTGTTATGTTTTTAATTTGAATTTAATTTAATTTAATTTTTGAATTTTTTAGTTGTTTGGATCTCCACCCATTTAGTAGAACGACCTTACAAGAGGGGTTATAAATACCATGTGAACTTCAAAGCAAATGTTACTTTCCTTCCAAGTCAATTCACCATTAAATGTGGGCTATATTAATCTGTCACAGTAATATAGGGACTAAACACAAGTCTCATCAAAGATTAATAACAATAAGGCATGAAAATGGTGTAATTGTGCTACAAAATGAGTAGCTTCTCTGTATATTCACACAAAGAATGAGTAATACAATACAAGATCATGCTGCAAGCATGGATGACAAAGAAATTCGAATTCCCAAGGAGGTCATTTGAATTGAATGAGTGAATCTAGCTTAACTGAATGTAAGCCACAGTCAACACTCAAGTTAACCACTGATCAAAACCCTAATTGACTCAACTAAGCCCTAACTGAAGTCGGAGTGCAATAAATGACTGAGTCTAACTGAAAGTAGGTCAGACACATGTCACAACAAGCCAACCAACAAGTGGTAGTGCTTCAATGACTCTAATGAACCCCGATGAGGTTAACTGAAGTGTAACTGAACATCAGAAGTGGTTGGAGGCGCCCCTGTTGACTCCAGTTCATTAAATAATCAATAAATAATCAATTTAATGATGGAGGGCACCTTCACTGCTTTGTTTAACTAATTGTAACCATCAGTTAGAAATATGGGGCATTAATGACACTCAGATCACCCTTGGAGTGCTCCAATTAGCCTCCCCAAATGTAGGAGAAGGTTAAGTTAGCCTCCTTGATTGAAGGTAGGTGTGGGTGTGATCTAGCTGATGTCATCTAGTGCTCCTCTGATGTTAATTAAGTCAATAATACTTAGGATAGTGGTTTAACTAGGCCAAATTGACCAAAATGAGTGTGTAAGGTGGTAAATGTTTCCAACACCCCCCCTTAAGCTATATTCAGGAGGAGTTAGAAAACATAAAATGCATAAAAATGCTAGGGCCCCAGCAACTAAGGCCATAGGTCACCCTGTACAATACTAAAACTGAAACAATGCTCAAAAACAAACTAAGTGAGGAAAAGAGGGAAAACCCTGTGGGAAAACCCCCCCCTCAAGATAAACAATGAAAGTAGTCTGATCACCCTGATGGACTCACCCCCAACAGTGAATGGAGGTAAGTGAACTTCTTTTCTGAAAAGATCTTTGTGAAGATGTTTGTAATCTGCTCGTCAGTCGGCTAGTATTGCAGAATGATGGTCCTGTCATGCACTAGCTCCCTAATATAGTGCATGTGGATCTCTACATGCTTGGTCCTCTTCTTGGTAACTCGATCTGTGGATATATTAA
>LPNX011180649.1:413522-496184 GCA_001517045.1 Pseudotsuga menziesii | reverse complement strand
AAGTACTACCAATATCAAACTCTGAAAGAATGCCTTGCAACCAAACTGCTTGGATGCAAGCATTCACCGCTCCTCAATACTCGGCCTCTGCTGAAGATAATGCTATGGAAGCTTGATTTTTGCTAGAACAACAAATGGAGCCACCACCAAACATGAATACATATCTAGAAGTAGACTTTCGATCAATAGAATCACCTTCCCAATCAGAATTTGTGTATCCAACCAGCTCTAGCTCGGAGTCTGCAGCATAGTGAATGTCGTAGGTCTTGGTTCCCTGAATATACTGGAGGATCCTCTTGGCTTCCTTCCAATGAAGATAATGAGGTTTCTACATGTATCTTGATACAACATTCACGGCATAATAAATATCAGGCCGAGAATGTGTCAAGTACAGCAAGCTACCAATCAGCTGTCGATAGATAGTGCAGTCCATGGGAGGTGTGCTTTTTCCTTCTTCAAGGCTGATCCCTGAAAGGAAAGGGAATGGTGCAGGCCTACATTCAGCCATGTTAAACTTGAATAACAGGTCTGATATGTATTTGTACTGAGTGACCATTATCCCATCAGAATTTTGCTCAATTTCGAGCCCCAAAAATTGTTTTAGGAGCCCCAAATCTCTCATTTCAAAGGCATTGTGGAGAGCAGTTTTGATGGCTGAAATAGAAGCAACTATGCTACCTTTGATCAGTAAGTCATCAACATATAAAACAATAATAATCAAATGACCATCAGACTATTGTATATACACATTTGGATCTGATCTACACCTTTGGAAGTTTTGCGAGAGAAGGAAGGCATCCATGTTGGAATACCACTCTCTTGGGGCCTGTTTTAACCTGTATAGTGACTTCTTTAGCTTGCAAACCAAGGATGGATCAGAGATGTATCCCTCAACCTACTTCATGTATATCTCCTCATGAAGATCTCAATTCAAAAAGGCTGACTTAACATCCATATGATGCACTTCACAATAATTAGATGCTGAAATTGCCAAAACTAGGCGAATGGAGTCCATTTTTGCAACCGGTACAAAAGTCTCATGGTAGTCCACACCTTGGACCTGGGAGAAACCTTTTGCTTTGGGCCTATAAAAAACCTGAAAATCACAACAAAAAGGGCAATGTAAGGTTGGACAGCCTGCACATTTTAGGCTTTCATCACACCCATCATAGTCAATCAAGCAAGTTTGATCAACAAGTTCGATCAACAAGTTCTTTACTTGGGGTATTAAGTGGTAAGCCTTGGCTTCTGGTGCAGTGCTGGATTTTTGAGCTATTTCTCAATTTTCATGCAAGATCTGTCAAAAACCTTGTTTTTGAGAGATCTGAGCTTCGTCCCGCCGTGAGCTCTGATACCATATTAATCTGTCACAGTAATCTAGGGACTAAACACAAGTCTCATCAAAGATTAATAACAATAACACATGAAAATGGTGTAATTGTGCTACAAAATGAGTAGCTGCTCTGATACCATATTAATCTATCACAGTAATCTAGGGACTAAACACAAGTCTCATCAAAGATTAATAACAATAAGGCATGACAATGGTGTAATTGTGCTACAAAATGAGTAGCCGCTCTGTATATTCACACAAAGAATGAGTAATACAATACAAGATAATGCTGCAAGCATGAATGAAAAATCAATTCGAATTCCCAAGGAGGTCATTTGAATTGAATGAGTGAGTCTAGCTTAAATGAATGTAAGCCACAATCAACACTCAAGTTAACCACTGATCAAAACCCTAATTGACTCAATTGAGCCCTAACTGAAGTCGAAGTGCAATAAATGACTGAGTCTAACTGAAAGTAGGTCAGACACATGTCACAGCAAGCCAACCAACAAGTGGTAGCGCTTCAATTACTCCAATGAACCCCGATGAGGTTAACTGAAGTGTAACTGAACATTAGAAGTGGTTGGAGGCGCCCCTGTTGACTCCAGTTCATTAAATAATCAATAAATAATCAATTTAATGAAGGAGGGTGCCTTCACTGCTCTGTTTAACTGATTGTAACCATCAGTTAGCAATATGGGGCAATAATGACACTCAGATCACCCCTGAAGTGCTCCGGTTAGCCTCCATGAATGTAGGAGAAGGCTAAGTTAGCCTCCTTGACTGAAGGTAGGCGTTGGTGTGATCTAGCTGATGTCATCTAATGCTCTTTTGATGTTAATTAAGTCAATATTACTTAGGATAGTGGTTTAACTAGGCCAAATTGACCAAAATGAGTGTGTAAGGTGGTAAATGTCTCCAACAGGCTAGTAGAGCCTCTTCAACATTTATTAATAGAACTTCATATCAAGTGGACATAAGAACCTTCAAACAAGGACTTCAAGCACGACATCATCATTGCATCAAGGTCTTCAACCATGCCACACTAACTTTGCTTGTGGACTTGTCCAAGGGCTTCTTCAATATACCAAGTGAGGGTTTCTTCATCATTAGGTTCACCATCAAAGTTTTCATCATACATCAAGTCTTCATCGCCATATATCAAGGGTTCCACATAAGGACATCTTCAAGGTTCAAAGGGTTTCAACATGTCAACCAAGACTTCTTCAATAAATTTGTGGGATTAAGGACCGTCTCCAGGGTTCCAAGACCCCAAATGCTCACACCATCTTCATTTCTTCAGGGCCATTAAACCATCTAGCGTATGGGTCAAGAGGATTCTTCAAGGCCTTCTTTATCAAGCCAAAGACATGTTCATGGGTTTCATATCCTGTCAAAGACCATACAAGGTCACCAAAATCATATAAGAGCTCCATGACCCCAACAAGGGTTGTAAGGTCATCAAACCACTAAGCGTGGGTACAAGGAATTCTTTAGGGATTCTTAGTCTTCTTCAACCACCTCAACCACACCAAGATACCCTCAAGGGTCAAGATCCAACATGACATCACATGTGGTGTAGCTTGGTCTTCTCCCAGGGTACAATGACACCATATGAGCATGAATGACCAGAAAATGGGTCATTAATGCTTCTCGAACACATCTAGGGATTCTCCATCATCCATTAAGGTTTCAGGACCATATCTAGGGTCTTCAACACCATTAGCAGGGTATTCAACATCTTCAGCAAGGTGGTGGCATCAAGTTCCAGTCTTGTGGGTACATGGACCTTGTCAACTAGGTACAAGGTTCTTTAAGCCACAAATCCACTCTGGAAGGGGTCCAAGGCCCAAACCCACTTTGCAAGGAGTCCAAGGAACTACAAGTGGGACTTGGTGGCATCAATGACAACCTATGGGGCCACTACAAGTCCATGTTGGCATCAATGGCAATTTCATCAGCAACCACAATAAATTCCTTATATAATAGCAAGGGCGTAGTGTTGCAGGTGAGAAAATAGAGTCTACATCCAAAACCTAAAAAATGTATAAACCCTTAATAAAGAAAAATGTGAACCTGTTAGTAAAATACTAGAATATACAAGAGGGAATAACAAGGGAATGAGCCTCTCCCAAATGAACTCGAGATAAATCAACAATAAATCTAGCAAAGGAGAAATTACCTGGTAAATGAATGTCCACCGATGAATGAGGATAAGTCCCTTCCCAAGACATAGCCACCATGAAAAATGAATGACAGTGTAAAATTGTAGCAACAAAGAGTTTCCTTAACATAAGTACATTGTATCCAGAACATAAAACAATAACTTACAAAAAGAAGTTGCGACAAGCTTGCAAGTAAAAAGGGAGTAAATTATAGTACCTTATTCCAGCATCCTAAGGTGCAAAGTTTATCATTATCCAACTTTCAGTAATAAGTAGACTCAGAGGTATGGATCCAACGCCAACTAGCCTAGCAATAGGTTGATCAGGAAGATTGTTCCACAATAAATCCTTGCCAATAAAATAAGTAAAAATGTAAAGTAACTAAATGGAATAATATGCTCCAAGTAGCATGTCTGAGACCAATATGCTATCCTCTTGACCTCTTCCCTATTTTTCTTTGTGTGTCCATCTTAGTGTGTGTGTGTGGGTTAATGTACTAATAAGGTAGGATGCATCAATCTTATGGTCCCTTGGAATCATTTGTTTGAAAATAAATTATCCTCTCATCTCCTTCCATTGTCTATTTCACACTGGTTTAAGGGTTTGCTTGTGGTGGTTTAAAGATCCTCACATGTCATGAATATTATGCCAATGGGGATGTTCAAGGAGTGACGACTCTCTCTAATGTTTCTATATTGATTATAGAAATTATACTCTATTTACATAGCCTCCCTTTGTTAATCCTTTGTATGGTCATCTTCATGACCATGAGTGTCTTAATTTTGAAACATTGTATCACTTGGAATCGAGTCTATAATGAAAAATCCTTCTCTCCCCTCCTTATATAGTTTATCCCACCTTGATCTAAAGGTTTATTTAGCCCACATTAGAGTGGTGTCTCTTATTGCCATATTGCTATATTTAATTCATCACTCCTATGTAGATTTTCAATGTAAAAAGTTTCATAAGTATATTGATCCTCAAATGGATTAATCATAAGATTAATATTATGATTCCTAAGAATTATTTTTATAATTATAAAATTTCTTTCCCTCGTACAATTTATCCCACATCAACTTCAAGATTTAAGGTAAAATGATTTAAAATCCTTCCCTACTTTAGAGCTTATGCCACGGTTAATTATGAAATATAATTTTAGATTAATTATAAAATCAATTGATCCTACATCTTGAATAATATGTCTATTAATATTTAGAATAATAAAGTCAATGGATCAATTATAGGAGATGAATACCATCACGAATATATGAAATATTTTTTGGCATTAATAATCCAGCATTACATGTTAATGCATTAATAAAACCTTTAATGCATTAAGCTCGTAACTTTAGCTTGATATGATATGTAACATTTATTGTCACTTTAGCTTGATATGATATGTAACATTTATTGTTGACACGTGCATATAAAGTTAAGCTAGCTTGACTTTAAGTCTAATAAACCAAATAGTATACGAGTTTGTGGCTTTAACCGAACCCCACGAAGATAGCACGTGATTGATTAGACGTCTTATAGGTTTATCTTCGTCCACTTTACTGAAACTTTATGGGGACTACGAGGGTGTGAGTGGATTTCATTCTCACTCTAGGTACATTGAGGTGGTAGCCAATTTCGTAGCTAGCTGTCTTCAATGAATTATTTGTTTTCCTAATACTGAGTGTGGGTAATCAATTTCAACTATTAGTGATATTAGTGGGTAATCAATTTCAACTATTAGTGATATTAGTGACATGTCTTATAGGCTTATCTTTATCAACTTTATCCATCAAATTCAACTACTAATAACACATGTCTTATAGGCTTATCTTTATCAACTTTATCCATCAAATTCAACTATTAATAACATTTTTTAGGTTTATCTTTATCCAAACTTTAGTAGACTAAGATGGGGTGAGTGGATTTCATTCTCACAAAATGTACAATAAGGTGGTAGCAACAGCTAGTTACGTTAAATGAATGATTAACTTTCTTTGCAAGGAGGTAAAGCTGTAATTAATTGAGGGAATAAGATGGATGAATCATTAAAAGTATTAATTTATCAATAAATAAGGATAATTAATACATAAAGACAATTATTTTAAATAAATATTTTATTTTTCAAATATATTTATTATTATTGAAGTATATATTATAATGATGATGGTAGTCAATTTAAAGTTAATTAGCACTCATAAATGAGGGTGGTAGTCAATTTTGAAGGTAGTTTCCATCGATAGAGGATGGTAGTAGTCACTTCCAAAGTGAGCTAACATGAGTGGATGAAGGTGGCAGTCACCTTCTACAAGGGTTACCCTAAGTAGATGAAGGTGATATTCAATCCCAAAGCTAATTGTCATGATTAGATGAGGGTGTTCTTTTCAAAGATATTTACCGTTAGTGGATGAGGACATCACTTCACTTTGAAGCTAGTTACTATTAATGGATGGCGATTTAAATAGTGAATTCCAAATGAGAACGAGTATAGAAAAGTGTGAGAAAGGTAGCCAACCCATTTAAATGTAAGAGGGAAAATTATTGCTTGGATGATGGTGGTAATTAGTTATCAAGATATTTACACATGATCACGACTACTTGATAATAGTCACTTCTTAGGCTAGCTACACTTAATTAGGGTTCAACTTAGTTTTAGTCAATTCCCAACCAATCTACACTTAACTTGAGTAGTCACTTCTTGGGTTAGCTACACTTAAATAGGATGAATTAGTGGTAGTCAATTCCTAATATAGCTACACTTGACATGAGTGACTAGGTAATCGCCAATTCTCGGGTTAGTTACACTTAATAAGGGAAACAATCCATTACGAAGGTGGTTGTTTATTTCTATGCTAGATACACTTAATTACTAAGGGAGGGTATTCATCATGTAAGGGAAATATTCAATTCCAATGTTAGGTACACATGTTGATGATGACTATCCCTAGGGTTAACTAGTGAAAAGTATCAAAGGAAAACATCATAGTTAACTAAAGTGAACTTTGCTTAGTTGAGGATGGTAGTCAAGTCTAGGCTAGTTACCATTATAGAGGGAGAATATCATGTGGATGAGGCTTATAGTTAACCACTATTCTAGCTATTGTTAAGGAGGGAAACTATCATTGTATGAAGATGGTAATCGATTCCTAGGTTGGTTTTCTTTAATGAAGGCGAGTGCCATTTTAATGAGGACAATAGTCAATTCCCACATCAACTGTTATCAATGAGGATGTATATTGTGTGGATCATAGTCACAATCAACTACTAGGTAACTATTATTATTATTATGATCGCTTATTTTAATTGTTTGAAATCGAAATAAAAGTTCTTTTATTAACAAAAAATCCATGACCTTAATAATAGATTTTCGAGGCATATTTTTAGCAAGATGGTTATTGTTAATGAATACAACTTTTCTTTGGATGAATATGATACACTAGCTACTTTTAACTCAATCTCTCAGCTAAATATCTAATTTACAAGAGATTTTGTTTTAATGGATGTGATAGTCATTTTCCATGCTAGTTAATCTTAAAAAGGAAAATACAATTTTAGTAATAGTGATACTCAACTCAAAGCCTATAAGTAGAGAGTAAGTTATATTTTGAATAGTGGTGGTTATCAATTTAATGTTAATAAGAGAAAATGTGTGGGCTATTGATTATTATTATTTGGATCATAATGGTAGTTCACCATAGGTACTTTATGAAAGGGTGTGATCATTTTTGTTAAGGAAATATGTCTATATCATAGGAAATTATCAAGGGATTATTAATGTTGGTATGTGGAAGATCTAAAGATCCTTTTTCCAAGTGACAAATTTGATATGAATTTGGCAAACATTTCATCCATTATTGTAGTTCTATCATGATCCAAGTTTTGTGCATGATGGAACAATACCCTTACCAGGTTTTCCCAATTTTGAATTAAACCAAAACCTTTGAAAATTAATCTGAGATTAGATTAGTGGGAACTTTGAATTTTTTATGTCAGAGAAATTATGACAAACAAAGTAAAGTTTGTTTCATGATTAGACAACTTTAGTGGAAAACTTGTATTAGGTTGTAACATTTTTTAAGGGCATTCCATAAGAATGAAAGAAAAAAGGATTAATGGAAATATATGTATATGTGTATATATATTAAACAATGCATTTATACACATATACTTCTATTAATTTTCATATCGGAAGTGCTTATTGCTTTCCTTTTTCAACATACATCCAAATGAAAGTGTGCTTGACAACCCAATATAAATGACGATGGAATGTGAATATCCACATCCTCACCAAACATTTTCAATTAATAATATTATGACCATTAATATCTCAAATGGAGCAATGTATTAAGCTATCCATGCATTCCCTTTCATATTTAATTGGTTGTCCATCTACATCCCACCCATTTCCTTTGGCCCCATAGATTTGTACACATTGTATTTTTAACCTTGTCACTTTGATCCCTTAGTTTGACTCTTGTCATGCTCAAGAAATTTGTTCAATAGTCCTTGGTCACACTCATGATTACTCTCCCTCTTGGGCTCATGTTGTCATTGGTTAAGTTAATTTGTTTAGTTTTATGTTTATTTCTGAGGTTGATGTTTGTTTACATTCCTTTCAAGGGAAGTATTGAGTCTCCCACTCATTTTGTTGGCTCATGGCATTGTGTTAAGTTGAAGAACACTATATTTATTAGTTTGTTCCTGCATGCAAGTGTTGGGTTAAGGGATCTGTGATTGTTCTTTACATATATACCCCATATTGACACCAATTAATTGACTCCATGGACTTGGTTTAGAGGCCCAATACCTTGAATTTTGTTCTCATCATTGGTGGTTTACCTCACATGTTGCAATGGATCTTCACTATTGATCCCTAATGGCATGGTTTTCCTCAGTGTTTAACTTCAACAAATCTATTTGCTTCGTTTCAATGCATACTAGGACCTAGGTAGATGTTGTCATTATTAGTTGGCTACTTCACATTTAGTATTGATTTTCATCATTGATCACTAACCAAATGGTGGCTCTCATGCTCAACCACAAATTCTTTAATCTCATCATGGATAATTGTACTTGATCGTAATAATGTTCTAGATCTAGTTGAAAACTAGGGACATGTATGGCTCTTGTTCAACATTTGTTCTAAGCCTATAATTTGAGCTTACCTTGGTAAAACCTATACATGTTTCATACCCTATTCTAATTCTCCTCCTGTGTTGTAGGTTTATGTTCTATACGACTACATTGTTCCATCACTAGAGGAAACATAAGTAACATTCATTTTTCATGTAACACATGAACTAGATAAATTGATAAATCCATTGCTCCATAATGTGATTGAATGGTCAACTACAAAACCATGGGAATGCTCTATAATAAATATCATATTTGATAACCTTATTAATTAGTGGTTTTGCAAGTGGTCACCTTTTATTATCCACTCATGTTCCCCATCAAATCGTCTCTCTCTCTCTCTCTCCTTGGAAAAAAAATGGTATATTTCCCCTAAATGACGCTCTCCTAACCTCACATATCAAAGGGCATACACTAATCATACCTATTTCATCCACCTATGAAACTCAAGTGATTTATCCTGCGACAATCCATATCATCAATAAACACTTAATTCTATCAAACACTTGGGATTTAGGCGAATTTCACATCTCAAATCCATGCCAAACTTTAGTGACAATCCGAGCCCGTCACTTGAATTTCTCTTTATTATTTGCATGACTCATTTGTGGATTCTATTCATACCCATGCAATCACTGTGATGATGTGACTTGAGAAACTCCATGATCCAATAATAGTACCGAAGGTCAATTCTTTAGAACCTTGGTGGGTGAATGTAGGAGCCACCATTTGATCACTAACCAAATGGTGGCTCTCATGCTCAACCACAAATTCTTTAATCTCATCATGGATAATTGTACTTGATCGTAATAATGTTCTAGATCTAGTTGAAAACTAGGGACATGTATGGTTCTTGTTCAACATTTGTTCTAAGCCTATAATTTGAGCTTACCTTGGTAAAACATATACATGTTTCATACCCTATTCTAATTCTCCTCCTTTGTTGTAGGTTTATGTTCTATACGATTACATTGTTCCATCACTAGAGGAAACATAAGTAACATTCATTTTTCATGTAACACACGAACTAGATAAATTGATAAATCCATTGCTCCATAATGTGATTGAATGGTCAACTACAAAACCATGGGAATGCTCTCCAAGAAATATCATATTTGATAACCTTATTAATTAGTGGTTTTGCAAGTGGCCACCTTTTATTATCCACTCGTGTTCCCCATCAAATCGTGATCAAATTGTCCCTCTCTCTCTCTCTCTCTCTCTCTCTCTCCCTGGAAAGAAACAAATGGTATATTTCCCCTAAATGATGCTCTCCTAACCTCACATATCAAAGGGCATACACTATCATACCTATTTCTTCCACCTATGAAACTTAAGTGATTTTATCCTGCAACAGTCCATATCATCAATAAACACTTAATTGTATCAAACACTTGGGATTTAGGCTAATTTCACATCTCAAATCCATGCCAAAATTTAGTGACAATCCAAGGGGTCACTTGAATTTCTCTTTATTATTTGCATGACTCATTTGTGGATTCTATTCATACCCATGCAATCACTGTGATGATGTGACTTGAGAAACTTCATGATCCAATAATAGTAGTACCGAAGGTCAATTCTTTAGAACCTTGGTGGGTGAATGTAGGAGTATACCACTGGACCTTGTTCATTCAATAGGAGGGTACTTGGGCTTCTTTTGGTTAATTCAATGACATGGGTGCCCATACTTGAATCTTGTGCAGTCCCATTGCAACTAGTTTATCTTCGATCCCTACATTAACCTATAAATGCAAGTTCTTTACATGCATTCTATAATTTTTTTTACACTGAAGTTATGCTACTAAGATTGTGTGAATTGGTGACAAGTCTCTTGCTTCCACTCACATTTCTTGTCTTTTCATTAACCCATGTTACCCAAATAATTGATAAAAAGAAAGTGTTACATCACTATTGCTTCAATAGAAAGATCCCTTTAAAGGATATAAATGACCCTCCCATGAAAATGGAATGAAAATCATGTCTACACACCACTCCTAAAATGATATTAATTAGTTTTATATGTTTTCATTGATTTAACGAAACAATATCTTATTTTTTTTACTTTGAATAGTTTATTGATTATTATATATAAATGAATATTAACTTACTCACTTGGATGTATTTTTATATATTTGCCTCAACTCCAATAGACTAACTAAAAGTGTTTTGTTTTACATAGAAAAGCAAACCAACACCTCAAAACCTTTAATAAAAATGACTATCATTTAATTGCTGAAGGTGGTAGTCAATTTATATGCTTGTTATCTTTTTCTTTAGTTTTACTATGACAGTCAAAGATGAGGGTGACACTTAATTCCTAAGCCATCCCTAGCTATTATTCATGAGAATGACTATCATTTGACAAGAGTGGTAGTCAATTCCTATACTAACTTTTATCTCGATGTAATCAATAATTTTAATTTTTAATTTGAAAAACATATTTACAACCTGTAAATATATCATATATATGAACATTTTGATGCTTATTACTTAACTTTCCAGCGCATCCAAAGTAAGTATAGATGACAACCAATATACCAGGACAGATGAGGTGTCAAGTATAGTTGTCTTTCACCGAAGTCTTCAATCTGAATGACGGTATTCATTAATCCTACAGCTCACCTAAGATTCGCGTTAGTAGCTTTCGAAGATTCTTCGCTGCGATGAGTGGACACTTGGCAGAAGATAATGGAAATATTATATCTATATATATTTTTGATTAACTTGAAATTGTGTATTTATACTTTTGAATCAATATATAAAACTGTTTTTAATGGATTAATAATTTTTATATATTATGTTTTTATAGTTTTGAATCAATATCTAAAACTGTTTTAAGGATTAATTTTTTTTTAAGGATTAATAATTTATATTATTATAAAGTATAAGGTATTAGTAGTAGTTGAAATATATTCTTTTTGAATAGTTAATTAGCTATTTTAGATGGAGTAATTTTCCTAAAATAAGATTAAGATTGATGAACCAATTTTAATGATAGATAATAGTAAATTAAACTTATTTTTATTATGGTATTGAGAGGAACGAAGTGTTTTATAGTTTAATATGGGAGACATGTTGTAAAGTAAAATAAAGTTATAAAAATAAAAAATTAATTATAAAAATATATATGGGCTCATAAAATAAAAAGTAACATGTAGTTTCATAAAATAAAAACTAAAAAATTATGAAAAGTAATGCTTAAAATGAAAAAAAAAATAAACCATAATTTATTAAACAAGAGAGATCCAAAATACAACTCAAGAATTTGGATAATAAACAAGAAGCATATCATCAATTTTTTCACCTTATTAAAATTTAAAATAGATCTTTGTAACTAATAAACTTATAATCATAATACTATATTTTGAATTTCTTTTAATTTAATATATAGGAAATTATATATAGTTTCCCTAAGTGAAAATGATATATATATAACTTTTATGTTAATAGGAATAATTATCAAAATAATAACAAAGAAATATAGTGATAACTATTAATTATGTATGGATAATTTAGAACTGATATATAGAATGGATAGTTAGTAGGAGATAACTCATTTAACTAAAAGAGAAGTAATGATAACAAGTATCTAAATTATAGATAACTAATTCGTTAAAAAAACAAAATGATTAAATCCTTTTAAAGTCTGATTGACTAAAGTATCCTATGGAGTAGTATAAGTTTTAACAAAAACCCCAATTGTGATCTAAATCATAATTTTAGGGTTTCAATAGTAATTTTAATGATCTTGGTGGTTTTAAAATCAGCCATTTAGTCTAGGAAAGTGAATAAAATTACAGAAATTGCAAAAGCTTTTTAGTTGTCTTTTATCCTAGAGGCAATGTCATGTAGACCAAAGTTAGTCTTAATGAACATTAACTAGCACAACCACATAGTTTGATAGACCAAAGTTAGTCTCAATGTCCTATAGAACAAAGTTAGTCTTAATGAACATTAACTAGCACACCTACATAGTTTGTGGTTGGATCAGGTAGATAGAGATCAAATGGTTAAAGAGATGACAGTCCAATAAAATTGCAGAAAGATGAAATAACAATTTTCACTAAAAATTTTGGCTAGTTTTTATGAAAAAACTGCCAGAAGCACATAGTTTGATAGACCAAAGTTAATCTTAATGAACATTAACTAGCACACCCACATAATTTTTGGCTGGATCAGGTAGATGGGAATCAAATGGTTAAATAGATAGTTATAACTATCTCTTTAACCATTTGATCCCTATCTACCTGATCCAGCCATTCTTTTATAATTGTTTATTTGGAATTTTGAACAACTTCCATAAAACCAATCTTGACGGTACACTTGTCCCTTATCCTTATCACTAGATGAAAAAGCATAATTGTAATCCACACCAAATCTCAAATAAAAGAACCTACAAATTTAATTATCATCATCATCACAAACAGTGTGAATCTAAATTTTTTCTGAGAAAGCCTAGGTTCATTCAGTACCATCTAGGTAGTGTTTTCTCACTAAAGGCAGCGCTCAGAAGAAGGGAGTTTTTAATATGAAGCTTCTGTGAATGGAGGACGCTTATCGTCAACGTTGGCCTCCAACGAAGAAAAATAAAAGCTATCTTCAATAAGTTAAAAGCAGAATTATATTTCATTTTTCTTTTCGAGGTGCTGATTCTTCGCCACTATGAGTGGGTGGCCCATTGGCTGCCTCACTATCCCATTTCTGTACCTATAAAGTGCTCTCCTCTTCCAAGATAGACAGACAGTCAGTTTTCTTAATCTTCCAGTTAATATACATGTCTCAATTGTAAGAAAGAAATGCTGCTGTAGTAGATATCGTCAAAGCATCTTGACAGTATTAATATATACCAAAGTTAAGCTTAGCGATGATCATTTGGAGGCAGCTCTGCAATTTTAACATACACAGACCAGTGGAAGCCTCGAACTAGCAGGAAGGTTATGGGAAGGCAAGGCATTAGAGGCCCGCCTCCTCGTTTTATCGCTTGAAATCTTGCTGTCATGACTAAGTTAGGAGATCTGGCCAGGCTGAATCTTGCAGCCCAGTATGTGCAATGCACGAATGATTATGGTATGTCTATTTTACTCCTAGTACTCAGTTTGGGACAGCCCAGAAATTTTCTCTCAGTTTATATTATTGCAGAATGAAAAAGATAGCGTGAAGGTGACTGGAGGGATTTTATAGAATATCAGTTTAGATTAAACACAATACATGAGCATAGTTTCATTTTTAAGTAAATGGATCTGTCCACACATGGGACATTGTTATAGAACCCATTGTATCTCGTTCAGTGAATCAGTGCACTTCTAATATTGATTTTTAAGCAGGACGGCGCTTTATATTCTGGTGTGTTAATCTACACTGTAGTGAAAACAGTCTCCCTTTGAAGATCGGCCACGAGAACCTGAAGGTACTCCACACTGCCATCACATTTATGTTATATGGAGAGCATAGCCACAGCATGGCAGAATTGAATGGTAGCATATATCTATTTATCTTGATCTTAAAAGTTATTATATCTATCTATGTTAAGGTTGGATTTACTGGACAAATAGTATAAATGGCTGCATGTACAAAATCTATTTATGTTCATAGTTATTTTGATAGTTATTATATCTATCTATGTTAGGATTTACTGGACAAATAGTATAAATGGCTGCATGTACAAAATCTATTTATGCTTATAGTTATTTTGATAGGAATTTAGATATTATCTTAGATTTTGGATTTTGCTTGGGCCGATCAACAAGATTAACAAGATTAACACAAGTGTAAAGCAATGATTCATGTCATGATTAAGATTATTATTCATGTCATGTAAAGCAATGATTCATGTCATGGTCTTATTTTATTATGCTTAAATGCATCTTGATTAAGATTTAAATAAGTTACAGTTAAAGTGTGGTTAAAGAAGTTGGTAACAATCAAATCAGTTTTTGTTTTTTTATATCAGATTTTGTATTTTCATATCAGTTCTTATTTATTAAATGATATTTGTTTTGTGCTTGTATTAACTCTAAGAATATGGTACAAATAATGGATATAAAATTATATATTTTATCTTTTGTTTAATAATCAACTATTTTTACAAAACTAAGTGGCAAGTTGTGCTTATCAACATGAACACAATTTTACTTACTATACTAGCTCTTAATCAATTAACTATTTTAATTTTTTCGAATTTGGCTAAACTAGATTTAATTTGAGTAAATTTTAAAAACCATCATTATCTTATACATAAATACNTATATATATATATATATATATATATATTAATGTCCTTTGCCTTTTGAACCTTGACCTATTCATGACACCATTCTCAAAATGATTTTCTATATATATATTAATGTCCTTTGCCTTTTGAACCTTGCCCTATTCATGACACCTTTCTCAAATCTATTTTCTTAATAGATTGAGCATTTGACTTAGATAACCCGAGATTTTAGAAACTGGGTCTCTTGCAGACGCTGGTATCCATTGCTGGTCGTTATTCTGTGTTTTGTGGTACCAGGTAAATCTGAGATTGCCTTCCAGCCATGCTGCTGTCTACCCAATTATGATAAAAGTAGTAGAATGAAAGAGTAACTGCAGCTGCGTTTATGTATAAAAATCACTTCACCATTTCCAAATTTGGAAGCTGATAGAAACTCTACCTGTCCTTATTTTTACCAGGTTTCCATACTATTCGAAGAAGTCATGGCTCTACTAACTTTTGTTGGCAAGCACAGTTATGCAAACTTTTGTTGGCAAGCACAGTTATGCAGGGTGGAAAATGTTTACCCAAGGGGTTGATAGTGTTTGACCATAAAGGGTTGATAATGTTTGTTTAAAAGGAATATTATGAAAGTTATTATAAGTATGTTTATAAGTATTTAGATATTATTTTAGATTTTGGATTTGCTTCACTGAATCAACAAAATTAACTTAAGTGTAATAAGTGTCTAGCAGAGATTCATTTGATGGTGGTTATATCTTATTATGCTTAAATGCATCTTGATTAAGATTTAAATAAGCTTGAAACTCCAATAATTTGTGTTTGTTTTTTATACCAGTTATTTTATTTTATTTTTATTTTTATGAAATAGTATTTCTTTTGTGCTTATATTAAGTTTAACAAACTGGTAATAGATATAAAATTATATATTTTAGCCTTTGTTTAACAGCAAGCTATTTTCACAAATTAAGTAGTTAGTTGTATTTATCAACATTCAGCCGATGCAAATACTAAACTTTGATCAAATTTACTTTATAAATTTATGGTAATAAGTATTTTATAACCTTTTACAATTTTTAATAGTATTTGAAAATAAAAAAACAATTTACTTATCAATTTCTATTTCCAATGTCATTGCTTGATTTTTAAATTAGGTTAGACTAAAATTTTTTCCTTATAAAGATTTATGAATGTATTTCTACACTAACTAATTTTTTTTTCCAATGTCATTGCTTGATTTTTAAATTAGGTTAGACTAAAATTTTTGGTTATAAAGATTTATGAATGTATTTTTACATGATTAATTAGGCCTCCTTTGGTGTTACGATTTTGGGAGATAATTAATTCCAAGTTTATTAAATAGAGAAGGATAGGGTTGGATTTTTTTTTGTATTATGATTTTGGGAGATAGTTAATTTAAAGTTGATTAAATAGAGAAAGAGAGGGTTGGAATTTTAAATTCAGTTAAATTTATAATATAACTTTATTTTTTTAAATTTTAAAGTATAGTTTATATTTAAATATTTAATAACTTCTTAGAATTTTTAGAATTTTAAATGTTTAATAATTTTTTAGAATTTTTAGATTAGTAATGAAAAGTTTAACAATATTTAATGAGTAGATTGTCTATTAACAAATAATTTATTTTTAATATTCAATCTTTTGTTTTTAAGTAGAGAATTAGGACTTCTTTGAGAAGATTAACAAGATTAAGTGTACACATGTTATGGTCATCATATCTTGCCATGCTTAAATGCATTTTGATATGTAAATAAGCTTTACTTAAGCAATATCATTTTTTTTTTCATATAAGTTTTTTATTTTTATGTTTATTAAATAATATTTGTTTTATGTTTATATCAATTAGTTTAATGTTTTTGGTATACCATAAATACATAACTATAAGGATTTGGTAATTAGTTTAATGCTTGTCCTTTGTTTAATAGTTATCCATCTCCACCAAACTAAGTGGTTGTGTGTGCTAGTATTGAGATTTTGGACTTCCTTCACTAGATCAACAAGATTAACTCGCATGTAAAAGTGTATAGCCAGGATTCATTTCATGGTCATGGTATCTTGTTATGCATATTAATTAAGATTTAAATAAGTGGATATTAGTTTTTGTTTTTTTGTTTCTTTCATATCAATTTTTGTTTTTTATTAAATAGTATTTGTTTTATGTTTATAAATTGATTACTTTAATGTTTATGTTATACCATAAATGGATAACTATAACCATATGGTAATTAGGTTAATGTTTAGCCTTTGTTTAATAGCCATCCATCTACACCAAACTAAGTGGCTAGCTCCACTTATCCATGTTCACCAACCACTTAATTGTGTCACTGCTAATAATATAAATATTTAAAAATTAATTATAAAAATGAATGAATATACTTGCACTTTACACTTATCATGTAAAGCAAGACAAAAATATTTTGTTATCTCAATTTTAAAGTAAAAAACTGTAAAATTTAAAACTAATCTATGTTAAATCTCTATCTATAAAGCATTAAATGAAATTAAATTTATTAAAATGTAAATATTATAAATGAAAAAATTTAACTTCTCTAAATATTTAAGAAATATAGATTCAAGAAATATTTTAAAAAAATTTACAGAATAATAAAAAAAAATTAATTATCAAATTCCATCCCTAATCAAAACATATAACCTTTACAAACAAACTATTAACATATAATCTTTACAAACTATCATAACTTGACAAAAAGTAATTCAACCTCCCCATAAATTTATAAACCAAAATAACTATAAAAATTAAACTAATTATAATATGAGACATCTTAAAATCCATTTTTAACAAACACCTTGTTTTGTCATTAATTCAATGCAGGTCAAACATAATTAGTAACCTAATCACAAATTTTTTAACAAACACCTTGTTTTGTCATTGATTCAATGCAGGTTAAACATAATTAGTAACCTAATCACAACTTTGATGATATGAGTTATTTAAAAAGCAATTTTATTTGTGATTGATTCAAGGCAGGTCAAACGTAAAAGTAATGGTTATCTCAGACTACCTGATAGCTAAAAGTAGTTTATTATGGATGTATTCTAACTATTCCCAGCTCTTATGATTATAGATTTAGTACAGGTATGGGTATAAAATTCTATTAGGCTCTTTTACACTACTAATAATTATTAATCAAACAACTTAATTTTCCAAGTTAATTCTCCATAATTGAAGATCAATTCGATTTGTAAAAGTGCTACGCTGAGGAATTTGATATTTTGGCGGTTGCAGGGAGCGGCGAGCTCATGCCAAAGTCCTCACAGTCTGCAATGATAGCATTCCGAGCTCCAAAAGGTAAGATCCACATAGGTCAGTTTTGATTCAAAATTCTAAAAACTATATTGGTGTTTATAAGGTTTGATTTTAAGATGGTTTGGCTTTTTTATGTTGATTTTTTTTCCAGTGCTAGTCACAGAAACACAAGATGATCTTCCCATCCAGGTTGTGAAGACACAGCGATGCTTCTTGATCTCAATAAATGATTGCATGCAGTTGGGAATAAGCGTTATTCTAAGTGGACTGACAGGGTCTGATGTCCATTATCTCATAAGCAGCTTTGCCAGCCCTCTTAACTTAGTCAAGTCAGCAAGATTTCCAGTGATAAAACGAGGAACAGGGCCTCTAATGCCTTGCCTTTTCATAATCTTCCTGATAGTTCGAGGCTTCCGGTAGTATGTTGATATAAAATTGCAAATCTGCCTCCAAACGATCATACCTAAGCTTAACATAGTATGAATACTATCAGGAATGTTTTGGAGATATTTATAGCAGCAGCAATTCCTCCTTTCTCCTATTGAGATGCAGTTGCCTCTTAAATCGATAGCAAGATATAATCGACCTTTCACTGTGATTCAATGCATGAATCCATGTTTCTTCTAAACAAGGGTTAGATGCATCCCACCTATGTAATAAAAAATATCAACATGTTCCAGTTTTAATATTTATTTGTCTAGTGTTTTACATTGTGCATCGATAATTTGGTCCGATTATAATTGGACAAACTTAAAAATATTTTTAGTCATGGAATATTCTTCTAGCAAACAAAAAGAGAGTTCCAGAATAATCCTTTTACTCCCTTACTCGCTGTTTTTAAAAATACAAGTTTTATTGATTATTAAAAACCAAAAATGACAAAATTATGAAATTTATGTGCATTTAGTATAAAAAAGACATTTATCATATATATATATTACAAAACATGGCATCAATTCTTACAAAATGTAAACTGTAAGAAGAAATGGCATCGAGACATTTATTTATACTTAGAACAAATTTTATTAGTATCAAATTTATTGTATACATAAAAGACTTAGTAGAAACTTTTTAGCTGCAAACTCAAAAGAGAATAGGTTGATGGGTAGTGTTTTTTTTTAAAGTTTACATTAAATATTAAATGTGTAATGAAATCCTGTTCACAATGGAGGAAGTTTTCTTATTAGAAGACATAGATTTTGGGGTTAAGCATCTAGTAAATGGAAAAGCTAAGGATATCGCAGGTTACCACTAAAAAATATTAAAAATTGGTGGTCATGTCCTCACCCCTCTCATTCACAAGATATTCAATCAAGTAGTCAAGCAAGAGTTCCCTAAACTTGGACTTAGAGCCTCATTATCCCTATTTTTAAAAGTGGGGATACAAATAACCCCTCCAATTATCGGACAATTACGATTAGCCCTCTCTTAGCCAAGTTATATGGTATTATTTTAGAAAATAAGATCAGCATATGGCTTGAAAGTGAAGGTAAGCAGGCTAAAGGCCAAGCGGGTTTTAGAAGACAACACTCAACAACGGACCACCGCTTAGGATAATTGTGGAGTAACGTCGTAATGATAAATCCAATCTCTTTTTTTGCTTTGTGGACTTTAGAAAGACTTCCAATACGGTACCTAGAAATAACCCATGGAATAGATTAGAAGATCTAAAGGTTCCTTTCAAGTTGAGAGATTCTACAATAAGGTTATACGAGAATGTAATTGCCAAGTTTAAGAGCAACGAGGGATGGTCAAAAGATATTAAGTATAATATGAGAGTTAAAAAAGGCTACCCCCTCTCCCCTACCCTATTTGGCATTTAGGTCGATAAGCTAGAAGGCTGTTTAGAGGAAGCAGGCTGTGCTAGCATGATCTTAGCTGGAATAGTCATCATCCTTCTTCTCTATGCTCACGATATTGTTCTTATGGAAAGGTGTCCATCTGATCTTGATTTCTTCTCTACCATGGGTATGACTATTAAAATTGACAAAACAAAAGTTATGATTATGGAATCCAAGAAGGACACTTACGCTAATTTTGTGTATGACAATAATAACTTGGAGGAAGTGTCTTCTTACAAATACCTAGAAACTGGTATTCACCACAAGCTCAACTAGAACTATAACATTGAGAAAAAGATTAATGGAGGGTGGAAAGATTATTTTGGTCTTGAAAATAATTGTAAAGCAGCTAACCTTGTGACGTGGGATAAAAAGAAGCTCCTCTTTGAAAATTTGGTCACTCTTATTATCTTGTATGGATGTGAGGTTTGGGGTTGCAACATCTCTACAGAATCCTAGAGAAAGATTGAGAAAATCCAGAAGCGCTTTATAACGTATAACCTCAAAATTAAAAGCAATACACCCTATCCTATTCTCCTTATACAAGTGGGTCTTTCCCCTATCGAGAGCCTAGCTATGACTAGGCTCCTATTGTACAAGCGCACAATCAATAACATGGGAGACCATAGACTTCCTAATCTAGATTTAAATTCCAGCCAAAACCACCTAAGGCTCAAGCGAGGTTGGTATAAAGATACCAAGGCTGATTAAACCATTGGTAGATCGACAAAAATGTTGCAAATTACAAAATATTAATAACATTAAAAATATTGTTACTTCTAAGTTTAAAGAGAAAATGTGGTGTTAGAAATATTTAGAGGCTAAAAGAAAATTAATATATTATAAGGAGGTCATCAACCCTACTCTAGAAGATCAAAAGTATCTCTATCTTTTAACTAGTTCAAAGAAAAGAATTTTTATAACCAAGATATGAACGAACTCTCATGAGCTCCTTAGTGAAACAGGTCGTTGGACAATTCCTAAAACACAATGGGTGGAAAGGATCTGAACACTGAGGATGAAAATCACTTCCTCTTAGAGTGCTGTGTGCAAGGATGATTTTAAGGAACCATACTTGTTTAAAAGTGTATAAATGTTGGCTAATATTACCAATTCTTAAAACACCAACTATAAAATGATTGGCGATATTTTTCAAAAAATATTTTAATTTCCAACGATTTTATATTGTTTGTATAATAATTTGGTACGCCCACATTAGATCTTAGTTTCATAATCTTTGTTGCAATGCCGACCTTCCTAGCATTTTAACATGTCAAAATTATAGTGAGATTGAGACGCTTCTCTCCAAGCTCTTTGAGCATATGAATACAATTTTAAAACAAACTAAATAATTCATTTCTTTAGGTCCGATAGACCAAGTTTGGTCTAAGTGGATGTTAACCATCATCATCATCATCATAAGTTAATAAGTTTAGATATATTGAATGATTTCAATTTTGAGATAAATATGTTTAATAATCATTCATTTGGAATCATATAATTTGGAATGAATAAGAAATTCGAGTGAGTCATTCAGTAGAATCATTTTTATAACACGAGCATAGATTTATTTTAAAATGACTTTACTAAAATTTAGAGGATCAAATATTGTTAGAAAAATAGCACTCAATATTTTGATTTCAAAATAATATAATAGATCTACATAAGAGATCTAAAAATATATGTTGAATAATAAAACCATTCTAGATCATAGATCTACTATTTTTTCTAAATAATACAACCAATTTAGATTTAGATCTAACAATTATTTTCACCTCACATAAAATTGCAAATCTATATAAAAGAAATTATTGAGACATAAAAAAAATTCACATAGATAAAAATTGAACAATTGGATTTTAAATGGAAAACCCAACATGGGAAAAACCATGGTAGCATAATTTTGCAGTATTATCCTTTTGTGTAGTGAAATTCTGAACAATTTTCAATTCCTTTAATATTCAATCTATATGTAATACCCATACAAATTAATTTTAAAAAACCAAATTTTAATTATTCAAACACTATAAAATAAATACATTTCAATTTCATACTTAGTAATTCAATTCGACAAGAATACAATTATGCCAATGAAAATAAACATACAAATACAAAAGCCACAAGGTGGCAATGTCACGACATTGCCACCTAGAAATTGTAGAATTGCAGCACACACATTGCATTGTTATAGTTTTTGAAAACCTCGTTTCAACAAGCTCTCTGATTGCATTTTTAAAATTGCATATGAACTAGCACAACCATAAGTAAAGTGGTCCGTGAATGCCCATAGGAAAACCAACCACTTAGTTTTATGAAGATAGTTGGCTATTAAAGAAAGACTAAAATTTATAATTTTATATCCATTATTCATGCTAGATTGTTAGACTTAATATAAACACAAAACAAATACTATTTAAAAAAAAATTGTTACCCATTTCTTTAACCACATTTTTAAGTGAAGCTTATTTAAATATTAATCAAGATGCATTTAAGCATAACAAGATACAACCACTATGAAATGAATCCCTGTTGTACACTTGTTACACTTGGGTTAATCTTGTTGATCCGCTCATGGTGTGCTATGAACTGCAATATATCTATATTGGAACAGTTTTGGAAGGATTTTTTTTTATTTTCTTTTTTGTTGTTTTTGGAAAGTGCATTACCTAGACATTCGACTATGCACTAGAAATGTAGAAGCACTTACAATGCAAAATATTTGAACCATGGCTCTTAGGAAACTATTTTAGTTACAAAATATTAATTTTTGTGTTGAGATTGCAAGATCCTATGTTAGCTAATGGATTAGACAAATGAAGGTAAAATGGAAAACATGAAAACAAAACAAGAGCAACTTCTAAAAAAATAGTTGAGCAATTGCTAATGATAAAGAAAAAGAAAACAATGCAATAACCACGGACATACCACATAAGCCAAAAATGAGTTATTATGAGAAGAAGTAATGCTTTAAACCCAAAACAAAAATGTACTACTCACAATTATGAAAACTACAAAATAAAATGAACAATAATATGAAGACTATGAATGCAAAACAATTACTCTCAAATCTCAAAGAAACAAAATTATATAAAGATCACGAATAAATAACAAATATTCTCAAATCCATTAGTATGAAGACTCACAAATTTGCTAATACCACTAGAGTAGAACAAGTTTTATATTTTCACATGCATATTTTTCTTTACCTTTTTTTTCGTAATTGATAAAAATATGGAGAATCAACTATGACTATGTACAATTTTTTTCTTCGGTCAATACAGACAGTGTACCCCTATGTGGCCTATAGATATGTGTAACACACTTCAAAACTATAAAGTTTTTTTTTTACATGCATAGTTTTTATCATCATTTACTAGCAGATTACTCATGTGCAAGTTATGCATATAATTATCCTATTTGTTATGACAGGTTCTATTGGTTGAGGCGATGTCTAGCTCCTTTCGAAGGATTCAACCATGCCCATACAGGTGAAGTTCTTTGTTTACTTGCTTTTATTTTGATTACTTTTACAAGGGCCTTACTTACCATAGGGCTTGGGAGACTATCCATATTCTTGGCCCCAACCCTTATGTAATAAGTTGGTTAAATATAATTCAAAGGACTTAGGCCTTACCATAGCCTAAGCTATGGTGTGTGGTGATCCTCCCCTTGAGTGCAAAGGATTGGGGTTTTGTAAAGGCACATGGTACCAATCATATGGTAGATCTTCGTTATAAATAATACAAAGTTTCAAGGTTTAAAACAATGTTTTGCTTGGAAATAAATATATAGTTTTTGTTTATGGCATGCCCTACCCCATGGTCTACGATGTGTAATATCTTGATTTTGATGCCAATTGCATTAAAATTGTATATGATGTAAATATCGTTATTAAATCATGGTGAGGAGCTCAAGGCCAAGGCCCCACCAGGGATTTAGCGTTTTATGTATCGACAAGTAAAATCGATGCATATGGTTTTCATGCTAGCCAGACACATTATAAATTGAGACATCATGTAAATATGAAATTTATTAAAAAATACCTACAACTAGCTATGTCAATGCAACAAAGAGATGGGGGCATGATTTCACAAGGAATAGGGAGGGAAATTATTCAAACCCTTGAGCCAATAGTGTAAATCCAAATGTCAATGAGAGAACCCATAAACTATCAACTAACGATTTTGTCTTTTGTGCCCAATCATTTATTTCTTCCAGAAGTTGGTTGAGGAAGTTAATGCCTTGGGGAGGGAGGAGTATGGCAGTCAAAATTCGTATTGGGGAATCCATCAAATTTTGGAAAACTTTTCTCCTCATACGTTTCTCATTCACCATGCATGCCCATTCCATCATTCACCCATACGTTTCTCCTCCACATGCAACTGGAGATATCTGGGTCGTTTCCCTCACGTTTTCTATAATTTTCCCTTCATTTCCATGGCTGGGAAATCTGTTTTTGGTGTTGCATAGTTGACGGGAGAAGGGAACCACGATTTGGGGGTTTGAAGAGGCCATTTTTTCTCCTGTGAAGCTCATAGACGTTTCTGAAATCGAATTTTCTATTAGAGGATTGTTTTCCCCTTCTACCATTTTTTGTTTTGGTCCGCAGGACATTTTTTCTTCATGCCAAGTAGTTGTATTCTATTGTTATGTACATCCCTGTTTGGTCTGAAATACTTAGGAGTGGAAGAGTCCCAAGATTGGCTTGATAAACCTAGTGAAGAGAGGAACCTCACAAAAATATCAAGAGGGGATGGCTATTCTTCTATGCACACCCTGAAGAGCACTGGAAGGGAAGGTATGGCCTGAGGGAATATGTAGCACTGAAAGGAAAAACTTCCTTGTGTTGGGTGTGTAGGTATTGTGCATGCCAAGCTAGATGGATCTTGTGCATGTGTCCATAGCTCTGTGGTTGAGCTCACGAGCTTAGCAATTCAACCTTTCCATTGCCTTAGCAGCCTCATAAACCCAACTGTAGATTGGCTTGGCTGAGTTTTTATATGCTATGGCTATGTGTGAGCCTATTGTTCGCTAGTTCCTTGTGGAAATCATGCCCAGCTCGGGGGTGACAGTGGTGTTGAGAGATTGATGAGCACACTGGCCTATGGTTGGGTGGAACATTGCAGTGACATAGCTAGTTGCGGGACAACTCATTTACAAGATAAATGCTCTCTTGTATTTTCTGTTTTAAATCTTGCAATGTATTTGTTTAATGAAATATTATAACCATGTTAAATGCTTGAATGAATGATTTGCTTCCATTGTATATTTCATGTATTATGCATATGTTTTTATTGCATCGCATTTTTGGCTTATGTTCATGGGGCTATATCTCCGGTTATAAAAATGGCAGTAGTGTAGCAATCACGTCCTCTCCTCCGCGAGTAGAGGGGAGGGGACATGACACAATGTAATGGTTCTTGGCATGAATAAAAGGTTTGGAATTATATGCGATTTATGCCATAGTTCATATGATATGTTATAAGGGTTTATGTTGGAGTTATATCACATAGTTTGAACTTGATGAAATTGTATGTAATGATTAAGGCCTATGATGGTTCTAGCCATGAATTAATTCTTAGTGTCCTTTGTTGAATTTGGTAATAAAGGGCATGTCCTGGCCATAGGTTGACAATGCAACCAGGCCCTCCACACAACTTCTAAACGACATCTCCACTGTCCATCTATCCAAAATCACAGCTAGGGTTTAGGCAGTGGTTAAATGTGTTAGGGAACTTGTCTGAATCCTTCATTTGGTTTGTTTGGCATGTGAGGAAAGAGAGAGTTGAGCTCTGCTCTGTTCATGGTGGAAAATTTACTGGTTGATGGTTTTGTGAAACCAACAAGAGTCTAATCTCTACCGAGTGGAAATGGTTAAGGCATAAGGGTTTTTGGTTTAGCACTGAGTTAATTGGTGTGGTATTTTAACCTTTTCGAGGTGTTATAAGATTCCAAGACTTTCAAAATGGTATGCATTGTAATGTTTGTTCCGCAACAAGTCCTGCCACTACCTCTCCATTTATTCCGTCTATTAACAAGAAGAGTTATCCTGAAACTTACATTCTGCATTTTTTTATAACAGATCAATAGTTATGGTATTCACAGATTAGTCTTCATGTGTTTGCAGGAAGAGGAGGGATAAGGGAACTTCGGAGGATCCGACCCATGGTCCTCTCTGCAAAACGACAAGGTAAGGGTTTAAAATAAAATTTCCTTGATTCATTTTCTTTATAACAATTTTGTTTTTGACTGTAACATGAAATGTGTAGGTTGAAGGTGCTGGAGAGGGAGGCAATAGGGTCACCTCTTCCCAGGCCTACATTTTAAAATGCCCAGGTAAGCCTTGTCATTAGAGGAAATTCCAACTCAAAATGGGCCTTTCAACCCTAATTCAAATTCCATGTCATCATGTGTTAGCCAATGAAATTTATTTAAATTTGAAATACTGTACAGGTCTTAAACAAAATTTTAATATAAATTTGGGGATAGGTATCATAAAAAAGTATTTTTTTTCTTCGTATTTTTGACATATCTCCTTGTGTTTTTACTCAAATTTCGATTAAGAGAGCTCATTGGATGCAAAATTAAATTCCACATCCAATGAGTACCCACTCTGCATACTTTTATGGACCTCGCTACCCCAAAAACAAGAAATAACTGAAAAAACATGTCGATGATGTCATCATCACATTTTTCATGTATTTCTTGTTTTTGGGGTAGAGGGGTCCGTCAAAAGTATGCAGTGTGGGTACTCATTGGATGCAAAATTTAATTTTACATCCAAGAATCTCTCCCAATCAAAATTTGAGTAAAAACACAGGGAGATGTGTTGAAAATACAAACAAAAAAGTAGTTTTTTTCTTTTCTTCCTCCAAAATTAATAAATATTATTTTATTATTTTCCTTAGGAGGCCCATTTTGAGTTGAAATTTCCTCTAATGTCAAACCATTAATTAAAAATTATTATTATTGTTTACAATTTTGGTTGATGCATACTGACAAAGCTAGAAATCGTTGGTTGCAGGTAACGCTAATATGTGATCAGTGGGGTCGAGAGTGGTAGCCCCAATCCATGTTTAAGACAAGTTTTTCATTTTTAATTACACGCGTTTGTATAAATAAATAAACCCTTAGAACTTACCTTGCACAGGTTTTGCTGCCATTGCATCAACACTAACTCTAGATGCACTGTATTTGTCCCTTTGATGTTATTAAGGTGCCATCATTGATGGACTTACCCCATACACTTATAATTTTGTCACTAGTTTGATTAGTAAATATGGAAGCCACCATGGATGGTCTTACTACCACTTCATTGTAAATGATAATTGTTAATATAAGGGCTAACCCAACCTCTGCAATTTTTGTTATGCATTTTACTTGTAGTTCAAACTGGTACTATTTAGTTAAAGAAAATCAATGGTTGCCATCTTCGATTGTATTACGACCATGAACATAATGGATGGTTTAATAATATAATGATGCCTTCGTTTGGTAAATATATTGGATATGATTGCATATTGTACTAAGTGTTTAGCCTCTACGTAGAGAATGGTAGCCATCATATGGACTTACAACCATTTATTTACTTTAATTAGTGTTTGTTGAAAAGTTAATGCGACCCATAGGGTTTGTGGTTACTTGTGCAGTAGATAGAATATTTTGTTTAAGGATCGGCTGCCATCAACGATGGTTTTAGTGTCGATCCTTGGGGGAAACAAATATTTGTTTCATGACTTGGTTTTTATGTGGTAAATGTAGCTGTAACAACTAGCATACCTGTTTGTGATTGTATTTTAGATTTGATTTGATTGTATCTATACTCTATTCACTTCATGGATCTATGATTGTTTGTTAGTTTGTATACTGTAAAGGAAACTTTACAGTTGTAACTGATTGTGATTTAGTTTATGGATTTACTTTAATAATTGAATTTTATTAATTACTAGATCTGTGAAGGATTTCAATAGATTATTAGATCTTAGTGATACTTTCCTGTACATGATGTTTGTTTGTTCTCTATTCCGTAAAGGAAAATACTATGCGATTGTAGTTGAAGGTTATTCTTAGATTATGGATCTGTAAGGGATCAATTCATAATTTATGTGTTTAGATTGTATATGTTTATTTACTTTGGATCCTCGATCTGAATATATCTGGTTTCTAAGATCTATATATATTATGCTAAAACCGTTATGTAGGAGATTGGCATATATTTTTATTATGTTTGTTATTTAATATGAATAACCAATTTGGATCCATACAGATTGGATAGATACTGCATTCTAATTGTAATTTATATTTTCTTCATATAGATTATTTGTAATAGATCTATTCTATTCATAAGTAAAATCTTAGGACTAACATAAATCTAGATATGTAAGAACTAAGTTATGTACTTTGACTGTATATTTATAATCTCGATAATAAAAGTTTGAAATAGGATAGAAAAGAGCATATAAATCTATTTAGAATAAATGTGTCACATAAATAAGAATTGCTTAACATATCTATTAAGTACAAGACTCATCTTGTAGCAATATAAACCAGTAAAAGAAATACTACCTCAAGTATAGATGCCTGATCTAACTCTTCTTTAATTACCATTTAACATTTATAATCAACATGACTAAATAGGTACGAATAATTGAACCTAGACTAAACTATGCATACTAGGTTTTACATTTTTCATTCAGATTTAGAATAAAACATTTGGCTATAAATTTAAAACATAAAATAAGAACCCGACATCGCTTCTGGGAAAACAAAAGTGGGAAAATGTTCCTCCCAACCAACTCCCAGAGTAGGCAAGTTAATTTCTTTAGAACCCCCAATCCTGTTCACTGAACAACAAGAGAAAAAAATCCTTGAATGCACCATCTCTTGCATTCTCAGATTCAATCCCCCGTCCAATGCTAACCTCCTGCTGCTCATGGACACACTAATATATAGTATTTTTCCTAGGACTTGGTCATTTATGAGTTTCCTACTCTTTAGCGCTCAACTAGGAGTTGTGAGATGTTTTTGGGGATGATGCTTCTTGCATCTTGAGTTCTCACTTAGTGGCCTTAGCCACTTGTCTTTTCCTCTTGTGGGTTAGAAAACACTCTATAACAACTATTTTCACTTATGCCCCCCTTCAACATATTTTATTAAATAAAAATGAGTAATTGCAAATTGTTTTATTTTTGACTTTTCTGTCAAAATTAATAAAAATAATAAAAGTAATAATAAAAGTATTTTTCAGCACAATTAATAATAAATTATTAATTTTTGGTGCATTACATACACCTCCCCTGAGAGAATAACACCATCCTGAGTGTTTTTTTCTTTCTATTTTATTCCTCCATTTCATCATCTTGGAATAAGACTGGATATGCCTCCCGCATATTACTTTCCAGTTCCCAAGTAGCTTCTTCTAGACTAAGGTGCTTCCATTGCACCATGACTTGTCCGATGGTACGATTCTGGAGTAAAATTTCTCTCTTGTCGAGAATGCGCTCCAGTCCCACCTAGAACTCTCCTTCGGGTTCTACCTAGATCACATTCGAATCAATCACATGAGAAACATCATGAACATATATTTCTAAAATAGAAACATGAAACACATTATGCACTTTAATATTGGGTGGTAGGGCTAACTGGTACGTAAATGACCCTACTTTAGCCAAAATTTCAAATGACTTACAATACTTGGGTGCCAAATTTGAATACTTTCCCAATCTTAAGGAACTTTTCTTGGGCTTTACCTTTTTATACACGTGTTCAACCACCTAGAACTCGCTAGGAGTTCTTTTTAAACCAGCGTAGATCCAAATCCTAGGCTCTATCAAGCGCCGAGAGGGATCAAATCTCTTCTTAGGTATCCATCGATTTGATTCAAACCAAAAGACACATCTTTTTATTTAAGGTTCACATATAATATTTTTATTATTAATATTTAATATTATTTACAACTGACATATAATATTTTTTATTATTTTTTATTTTATTAGGAACGAACATTACAACATTTTCCCATACATGGTTTTAAACCACATGCAAGGCCCTCCTACAACCATGGGTTGTTTAGAAGGCCTTGCACATGGTTTTAAAACCATTTGCAAGGCCCTCCTAAACCATGTACAATAAAACCATGGGTTGTTTAGGAGGCCTTGAACATGGTTTATAAATCATGTACAATAAAACCATGGGTTGTTTAGAAGACCTTGCACATGGTTTTAAAACCATGTTCACATGGTTTTAAAACCATGCACATGGTTTATGTGCAAGTCCAACATTTTTTTGAGGATAATTCAATTTTTTATTTTTTATTATTTTGTTAGATAGGAACATTACAACATCTCCCCCATATTGTGTTTTCTTGTGACCCACATTTTTTTTACTAATAATTAAATTTTTACTTTTTTTATTGTTTTGTTAGGTAGGAAGATTACAACATCTCCCCCATATTAGGTTGTTCTTTTGGACGACTTTTATTTTGGCCTATAATTAAAAAAAAATTATTAATAAAAATAATGTTACGTAAAGTTACATAACGTTACGTAACGTTACAAGATCTCCCCCATACTGGGCTGTAGAGCGCAATCATAATTTGTAATGTTTGTCTATGCATTAGTTACTATTTATTTTTAAAATATATATATCAATTTGGAGAGTACATTTGTCTCATTTTCCTCTAATGAAAGAATAAACATAAATACTAATCCACCCCAAATTCTCTCATTTTATTCCTATAATAGAGAACAAATATAAATACTAATCCACCTAAAATTCTAAAATACATAAAAATAAAAATACAATCTTAGCAACCAACAAATTTCACAATTCCCACAATTTTATTTAATTATTGACAATGCTCCACTGTCAATTATAGATATATAATAAAAAATATAACAAAGTTTATAAATAACACCAAAGCCAGTCAACTTGGACCCAATGAAACTGAAGAGCATACAGAAAGGTAAACGCCAATATGCCACTGAACACAAATTAAACCATAGAAGGGAGTTCATCGTTAACAAACTCGAGATTAAGAACAACATTGGTCTGGCTCACGTGGATCAGCTTGAGAGCTAGCGTCATCAAAGATGAGAGCATGGTTTAAAGTATCATATTCGGATCCGATGGATGATGATGATAGCCTTGGCATTTTGATTCTTATGAACACTGCCTTGAACTTGCACAAAAGATGATGCCTGCTACAGCTACTTATTTTTATGCAAGATCCCAACTTGAAGCAATCACCGTCATCGATTAAAAAACCTCTGTAGACGTGAGCCTTTAATTTGGCAACGACCCCACCATGGAGAGGCGTTCTGTGCCTGCCTGAAGATACAACCGGTCTCTTCTTTTGAGAGGTTTTTCCATGCTCAAATTCATCACGGATAAGATGATAACTATCAGTGAAATAATATCCCATGTTGATAATTAATGAAATCAACAGATTTCATCCTATGCTTTGACGCTCTTTCAAGATCTCTTTATGTTTCACTGATACAGAATGAAGTACTGAAGAATTATTAATAAGCTATTAAGGACCAAATTATAATAATAGATTATTCTTCAGATATCAAAAACTGTTTTCGAGATTTTCTCTTTTATTTTCCTCGACTTTCTCCTCACCGCATTAGCATTTAGATAACAATACTATTTTTCTCCACTTTAATCTTTATTATTCTCCAGTCTGTCTAGTTCTCTACCATTTAAAGCTCAATGCGTACTTCCACACAACGAAATTAGTAACAATATTATTTTTTTCAACTTTATTCTCTATTATTCTCCACTCTGTCTGGTTCCATTTAAAGCTCAATGCATACTTTCACACAACGGAATTTCCTATATTATGAGAAAAAATTCAAAGAAAGCGTTGATTGATCTTCCAAGCACGAATTTCATCTAATCCGTTCGCAAGATATTGACATTTGTTTCCATCAAATACACAAGAGCTCACCTGTTTATTCTATCTCCTCTCTGTTCATCAACAAGAAAAATTACATTTTTGTACAGCCATGATATTTTTCTCAACCATCAGACATCAGAATTTTTATCAAGATGGACAACTATTACAAAACCCAGATGCTTGTATAGCTCCCTATTTATATAATTATATAAGTATTCATTGCTTCAAAGGCTGGGGCAAAAAATTAGAATCTCGAGTGTTTGGGAAGAGGCTGCGGCAAAAAATAATAGTTTCTTGTAAAAAAAATAATAGTTACTTTCACTATTATTTTTTGCCAACATGTTAGTAACGTTACATCACGTTACACGATCTCTCCCATAATATTCACTTTCACTATTATCTTTTGCCGACATGTTAGTAACGTTACCTCACATGACAAGATCTCCCCCATAGTATTCACTTTCACTATTATTTTTTGCCGACATGTTAGTAACGTTACATCACGTGACAAGATCTCCCCCATACTGGGCTGTAGAGCGCCTCTCGACGCAATCAACATAACTTTTCTGTCTATCTTGGGAAACCTTCAAGTTTTGTTGTACTTGTTTCACGATTAGCTCCATATATTTTAATAAATCAGGTCCTAACATTAACCTATCAATTGGACTGCTCCATGAAATTGGAGTACTACATTTGTGTCAATTAATATTTCAAAAGGACTCATACTTGCAGAAACTTGAAAATTATTATTGTAAGCAAATTCTACCAAGTGTAGGTAGTCTTCCCACTTACTTGGTTTGTCCATGAAATACATCCTTAGCATGTCTTCTAGGACTTGGTTTACTATTTCAGTCTGCCCATCCATTTGTGGATGATATGCAGTACTGAAATTCAACTGTGTTCCTAACCTTTAAACAAAGATTTCAAGAAGTTACCTGTAAAATTTGTGTCTCTATCAAAGACTATTACTTTTGGTACACCATGTATAAAATTGAGAACATAGATCACAAGATAGATCAGAAAATTTTACTTAGAAATTTAAGAATGAAATAGTGCAAAAATGACTTACAACTGTGAATGCTTTCATTAATCAAAAGTAATTTGAAAATTAATTACAATGTAATACACTGGTATTAATAACCAGTCAATTCGAATGCATGAGAGAGGAATTTGAATTGATTGACTCTACCTAACTGCATGGATAACTGGACATGTTTAAATCTTTATCGAAGCTCAACTAGTTAGCCCTAGTTTCCTTAATCAGTGCATGAGTCAGTTAGAATCAGTTAACTAGCCTAACTAAATGTGGTAGGTGAGGAATTGTGCCTTTCGACATGCAATCAATCAATGACCGGTGCTAACTGAATGTAACTGGATGTAACTAATTGTAACTGATTCCTAACTAGTCTTAACTAGTCACTAACTGAACTCAATTGAAGGAAATTGGTTCTGGCACTCCCAGTGGCTCCTCAATTGTAGGGATTGGTCTAGGAGGCTCCTAAACTAATGCATGCAAGTGCAGTTAGTGGAAGTTAGCCTCAACTAGTGTTCCCCATGCTCTAGTAACTGGTACATGTGGCCCAATTAGGCCATGTGGACCCAATGATGCTACTGACTAAATAAAGACTGAAAGACTCCTAATTTAGACACGATTGACCAAATTGGACAAGGGTGGATTATAATCCTAACACCATGCAACCTAAATATCTCTTTCATGAAAATATATGTAATGTTAACATCTTTATAGGTAGATTTAACAAGAATAAAATGAGTAGCTTTACTTAATTTATTAACTATTACAATGATTGAATCATGCTGTTGATAATTCTTTTGTAGGACTATTATAAAGTCCATACTAATTGTTTCCCACTTCCATTCTGGAATAGGTAGTGGCTGCAATAGTCTTGCTAGATGTTGATGTTATTCCTTAACTTGTTGACATTCTAAGCAGCGAGCAAACTACTTTGCCACTTCTTTCTTCATGTTTGGCCAAAAGAAATATTTTCTGTTCATGGTGATAACCTTCTGATATCTAGGATTCCCTGAATACAGTCGTTTATGTAGCTCATTCCTAACTGCAAGTTTGATTTATGCTATATTTGGTAGGTACAACATGTTTTTATGCAACAACAATGTAACACCCTAGTTTTGACCTCGTTGCATTAATGTATTTGATGTAAATATTATTTGAAATCATGATAAGGAGCTCAAGGCCAAGGCCATGTCATTGATTGCTGTTAGTGTATAGGCGATCATGGTTGATGTCTATGGTTTCTGTGCTAAGTCAAGCATGCTTGTAAACATCATGTGAATATGCATATAATGAAAACCCACTGCCAGCTATGTCAATGCAACGAATAATGATATGGGGGCATGATTTTCCTAAGGATAAAGGGGTGGGAATGTTAACCTTGAGCCTATTTGGGGAAAATCCATGTGTCATGGGGAGAACCCATCAAAACTGTCAACTACCCTCTTTCTTATATTTTCTTTCTAACCATTTACTCTGCCAAGAAGTGGTTGAAGTAGTTATTGCTTGGAAGGGGAAGAGTATGGGAAATTTAGAATGGGGTAGAGTACCCAGTTCTAGAGTGTTGTGTTTTGCTTACAGGGACAAGAAACACCAGAATCCATATGTCAATTTGACCCATGCATTCACGCTAGTTCCTACTCTCATGTTTCGAGAGCTGGGAGGGCATTCATTCATTCATTCATCATTCATCTCATTCGATCATTGATTCACAATCTTCACTCCCCGATCGTCGTGTAGAAGTGGCAGAATAGTAGAGCCTTCCTTCTATGTATGTATCCTTCGCATTCTACGAGTATGTTTTTCCTGGACATTGTGGTATTTGTTGTGTTGCAGCGTTATCCTAAGCTATAGAGCATGTGAGACCCTGTTACTCATGTTCAGAGTAAGCCAGTGATGTAGAGTCTCCTTGTGGTTGTTGTGTTGTGAACCCTGGTTCGGGTCTGACTGTGTGCGAGACTTAGGAATGGGAGAGACATAGAATGCGCTTGATAAACCTAGTGTGGAACCTCATAGTAAGATAAGAGTGGCTGGTGAACCTACCATGCACATCCTGAAGAGCACTGGAAGGGAAGGTGTAGCCTGAGGGACTGTGGAGCAGAGAAGGGGACACTTCCTTGTGTTGGGTGTGTAGGCAGAGGGGGATCTAGGCCAGATAGATATTTTGAAGGTGTCCTTAGCTCTGTCGATGAGCTCACTAGCTTAGTATTTCTTCCTGCCCATTTACTTAGAACCATGATAAACCCAACTGGAAAGATGGCTTGGCTAGTAGCCTCTTAAACCCATCTGTTGGTTTGGTTGTGTCTGTTGCACCTGACCTGGTAAGTAACCTTTGGCTGGATAGTTTGATAAACCCAACTACTAATGCTGGCTTAGCTAGGTATCCTGATAAACCCAGTAGTGAGATGGCTTGACTGTGAATAGTCTGATAAACCCATCTGTTGGCTTAACTGGTCCTTAAAGGTGAATGTTGGCTTGACTGTGAACAGTCTGTGAAACCCAACTGTGAGATGGCTTGGCTGAGTGGCCTGTGAAACCCATATGAGGGATGTTTTTACCTTACAGCTTGTGAAACCCAACTGTGTTGGCTTGGATGAGTTTAATTGCATCCTTGGCTATGTATGAGTATGCTAGTGTTCCCTTATCCCTATAGGAAATCATGCCCAACTCGAGGGTGGCAGTGTTGCTGAGAGATTAAGGAGCACACTGGCCTATGGTTGGGTGGAACGTTGCAGCGACATAGCCGGTTGTGGGACAAGATTTATTCAAGATAAGTGTTCTTGTCCACATAATTCTTTGTAACTGTAATGCTTGCATTGTATTTGCTTGATGGAATGTGATGAACATGTTGCTATGTTGAGTTATGCTTTACTTCCTGAATAAATACAATTATAGGTATCTATGTATGTTTTTCCTTCAATGCATTTTACTAAGTTGTAGGGTAGATTGGCAAGTTTGGTAATGGCCTGGATGATCAAATCGATCCAAGAATTCAGCTGAAAAGTTGAGTTTTCTGGTAGAAATCCTCATTTGCGTAGTTTGCGGGATTAAGGATTTTGTGGGATGTAGGATGCAGAATGTCGTTTCATAGATTTTCCTTCTATTAACATTCCTTCCACAACTTGCGGGATGTGGGATCGCGGTGTTGCGATTTCCATATTGTCAATCCCGCAAGTTAAGTTTCTGTGCCATCGATCTTCGTAGGATGATTCTCCACCGTTGATCTATTTTCGATGTAGGATGCGAAAAGTGAGATCGATATTTTGTGTAACTTCCGACCCCACATCTCAGGATTTCCGCACTGTTGATTTTTGCAGGCGAATTTTGACAATAAGTAAATGGTTTTGATTTTGAATTATTGTGTATCTGACAAATGGTGTTGGAAACACATTTTGCAGAGTCATAGTACATTTGAAGAGTAAGTGGTGGTTTAGCCATGAGAAACCATGATGGATATGATGCTTGGCACTCCTACAAGCATGCACGAGATGCCATGGGGGAAAATGTATGTCAGTTTTAACCCATGGGAGAAACACCAGAATCCATATGTCAGTTTGACCCATGCATTCACGTCGGTTCCTACTCTCACGTTTTGAGAGCTGCAAGGGCATTCATTCATTCATTCATCATTCATTGCATTCGATCATTGATTCACAATCTTCACCCATGGTCATTGTGTAGAAGCGGTAGAATAGTAGAGCCTTCCTTCTGTGTATGTATCCTTCACGTTCTGTGAGTATGTTTTTCCTAGACATTGTGGTATTTGCTGTGTTGCAGAGTTATCCTAATCTATAGAGCGTATGAGACCCTGTTACTCATGTTCAGAGTAAGCCAGTGATGTAGAGTCTCCCTGTGGTTGTTGTGTTGTGAACCCTGGTTCAGGTTTGACTGTGTACAGGACTTAGGAATGGGAGAGACATAGAATGTGCTTGATAAACTTGGTGTGGAACCTCACAGTAAGATAAGAGTGGCTAGTGAACCTACCATGCACATCCTGAAGAGAACTGGAAGGGAAGGTGTATCCAGAGGGACTGTGGAGCAGAGAAGGGGACAGTTCCTTGTGTTGGGTGTGTAGGAAGAGGTGGATCCAGGCTAGATAGATATTGTGAAGGTGTCCTTAGCTCTGTTGATGAACTCACTAACTTAGCAGTTCTTCCTTCTCATTTCCTTAGAAGCCTGATAAACCCAACTGGAAAGATGGCTTGGATGGTAGCCTGTTAAACCCGTTTGTTAGCTTGGTTGTGTCTGTTGCACCTGACATGGTAAGTAACCTTTGGCTGGACAGTCTAATAAACCCAACTGCTAATGTTGGCTTGGATAGGTAGCCTGATAAACCCAGTAGTGAGATGGCTTGACTGTGAATAGCTTGATAAACCCATCTGTTGGCTTAACTGGTCCTTAAAGGTGAATGTTGGCTTGACTTGTACATAAAGGTGAATGTTGGCTTGACTATGAACAGTATGTGAAACCCAACTATGAGATGGCTTGGCGGAGTGTCTTATGAAACCCATCTGAGGGATGTTTTTCCCTTACAGCCTGTGAAACCCAACTGTGTTGGCTTGGCAGATTTTAATTGCATCCTTGGCTATGTATGAGTCTACTAGTGTTCCCTTATCCCTGTAGGAAATCATGCCCAGCTCGAGGGTGGCAGTGTTGTTGAGAGGTTAAGGAGCACACTGGCCTATGGTTGGGTGGAACTTTGCAGTGACATAGCTGGTTGCAGGACAAGATTTCTTGAAGATAAGTGTTCTTGTCCACATAATTATCTATAACTGTAATGTTTGCATTGTATTTTCTTGATGGAATGTGATGAACATATTTCTATGTTGAGTTATGCTTTGCTTCTTGAATAACTGTAATTATAGGCATCTATGTATGTTTTTCCTTCAATGCATTTTACTAAGTTGCAGGGTAGATTGGCTAGTTTGGTAATGTCCTGGATGCTCAGATCAGTCTAAGAGTTCAACTGAAAAGTTGAATTTTCTGCTAGAAATCCTCATTTGAGCAGTTTGTGGGATTAAGGATTTTGCGGGATGTGGGATACGGAATGTTGTTTCACATATTTTGGTTTCCGTAGATTTTCCTTCCGCAACTTTCCTTCTGCAACTTGTGGGATGCAGAATCGCGGTGTTGCGATTTCCATATTTCCAATCCTGGAAGTTAAGTTTCCACGCCGTCGATCTTCGCGGGATGATTCTCTGCCATTGATCTATTTCCAATGCGGGATGCGGGATGCGGGAAGTGAGATAAATATTTTGTGAAACTTTCGACCCCACATCTTGGGTTTTCCGCATAATTGATTTTTGCAGGTGAATTCTGAATTGATTTCGTCGCCTTTTCTCTCCGCTGTCCAATCTCCTCTGAAATATTTCCTTGCATATTGTTGAACTGATCTATGGAATATGGGAGGGAGCGTGACAGTGTTGGAATTGTCGAGATGTGGTTCATGGCCATACCCTGTGTTTCGATGAACAGTGAAGGTTCTCGATGAAAATTTTAATTTTGCATAAGATGGGGTATGGGTACGTGACATCTTGGTATCAGAGTTGCAAGTTGCAGCATTGGGCCTGGATGGGCTAGAGAGCAGTCAAGAGTACACTATAGTGTGGTATCCAAGCTATGGGTTGCAGCATCAAGCCTAGATAGGCTAGGTGACAGTAAGTAAATGGTTTTTATTTTGAATTACTGTGTATCTGACAAATGGTGTTGGAAACACATTTTGTAGAGTCATAGTACATTTGGAAAGTAAGTGGTGGTTTAGCCATGAGAACCCATGATGAATATGATGCTCAGGACTCCTACAAGCGTGCACGAGATGCCATGGGGGGAAATGCCCGAGTTGGAAATGATGACATAGAGTCTAATGGAAGGAGATTCCAAGAGACACCGCTAGATATTGTAGCCACAATGAGAAGCTTGATTAAAGCCCAAGAAGAGCAGCTTCAGTTGACTGCTACTATGTTGCAGAGTTTGACAGACTTGCAAAGGAAGATAGACTTTGGGCAGGGTACAATGAAACCCAAGGGTAGTAAGAGCAGTACCAGAAGGAGAAGAAGGATTTCTAGTAGATCATATGAGTTAGAGGATTCCAGTGGGGATTCAAGCTCTTCTTCTTGCAAGGGAAAGAGAAAAAGGCCCCATAGGGATCGCACTCAGGATGAATTTAAGAAGGATAAACCTCCTACGTTTGATGGTGAGGTAAAGAATGGACAAGAAGCTGAAGCTTGGCTTCTTGGGATAAAGAAGTACTTCCAAGTTTAGGATTATTCAGGAAACATGAAGGCAAGGGTTGCCATATTCAATTTGAATGGAAGGTCATCCATTTGGTGGGAGCACTTTAAGCAAGTAAGGAAGATCAGTGAAAGGAGAATTAAGTGGAAATGGTTCCATAAGTATTTCAAGCATAAATACCTCTCTGACAGGTACTATGATGACAAGATCAAAGAATTCCATTAGCTGAGATTGGGACAACAGACCGTGGAAGAGTATGCGAATAGGTTCCTAGAACTGTTAAGGTATGTCAGGTACATCAAGGATGAATGAGTGAAAATCCAGCGTTTCCGGAGTGGATTTCCTCAGTCTTACAACGACAGAATCGATTTTTATGAACCAAGAACTCTTGAAGAAGCAATAAGGAAGGCTAAGTATTGCTATGAGAAAAGCAAAGGGAAACTTGATTACCATAAGACATGAAAGAACAAGAAGAATGTGAAGTTTGAACAAAGGAAGAAAGGTTTCAAACCTTCTAGCTTTAGGAATCAGCAGAAGAAACCATCACAAGTTGAGAAGAATCTAGCTAGAGTGGTGGGAGAGAAACCAAGATATCCACGGCAGAACAGAGAACCACTCCAATGTTGGAGATGTGGAGGACCCCACATGCACAGGAATTGTCCACTTGATAATGAGAGTGAAATTCTAGCTTACAACATGCAAGAAGTAGAGACAGTGGGTCAAGTAGCAAGGGTCGTCCCTAGGATTTATGCAGCACTAGAGGACCGCCAGGCAGATCGCCAGTCAACGGTGGCTGAAGTTGCAGGTAAGATTGCTGAGCAATCTGTTTCTATCTTGATTGAACCTGGTTCTACTCATAGTTACATTACTCCTAGAGTAGTGGAGATTTGTGCTTTTAATAAAGTAAAGCATAACAAATCTTGGTTAGTTTAGTTACCCACTGGAACTAAGAGAAAGGTTAGTGAAGTGATAGAGAAATGTCCATTGAGTATGAATGGATTGGTCACTTGCGTAGATCTAAATGTTATACCACTTGGCTCATATGATGTTCTCATTGGAATGGATTGGTTAGAAGCTCACACAGAAAATTTTGACTATTATAATAAGGCCTTTGAGTGCTTGGATGAAGAAGGCAACTTAAGGATTGTGAAATGAATTCTGAAGGTGATTTCTGTGAGGCAGGTTTCAGCAATGCAGTTGAAGAAGTTCTGTAGGAAAGGTTTCTAGTTATATGTAGCTCATATTTTGGAGTAAACAAAGAGGGAAGCTCCTAGGTTGGAGGACTTTCATGTGTTGCAGAAATTCAGGGATGTGTTTCCTGATGAGATTCCAGGGCTTCCTCCCAAGAGGGACATTGATTTCACCATTGAACTTGTGCCGGGAGCAGCACCAGTGTCCAAGACACCTTACAGAATGAGCACACTAGAAATGTTAGAGCTGAAGATGCAGCTGCAGGAGTTGTTGGAGAAGAAGTATATCAGACCCAGTGTGTCTCTGTGGGGAGCACTAGTTTTGTTTGTAAAGAAAAAAGATGGTACACTCAAGTTGTGTATTGATTACAGACAGCTGAACAAAGTCACAGTGAAGAATAAATACCCTTTGCCTAGGATTGATGATCTCTTTGATCAAATGAGAGGAGCAAAGGTGTTTTCCAATATTGACTTGACATTTGGTTACCATCAGGTAAGAGTCAAGGATGAAGAAATTCATAAGACAACCTTCAGAACAAGGTATGAGAATTATGAGTTAGTAGTGGTACCATTTGGTCTCACAAATGCACCAACTACATTTATGTGCCTTATGAACAATGTCTTCAACAGGTATTTGGATAAGTTTGTTCTTGTTTTCCTTGATGACATTCTTGTTTATTCCAAGAATGAGAAAGGGCATGAAGAGCATTTGAGATTGACATTACAATTGCTCAGGGAGCATCATATGTATGCAAAGCTGAGCAAGTGTGACTTTTATAGAGATAGAATTCAGTACTTGGGTCACATTATATCAGAAGAGGGTATATCTGTGGACCCTGAAAAGATTGAAGCCATTATGAATTGGCCTACTCCAAGAAGTGTGACAGATGTGAGATATTTTATGGGACTTGTAGGATATTACAAGAGATTCATTGAGGGATTCTCCAAAGTTGCACATGCCATCAATTCTTTGCAAAAGAAGGGGATATAGTTTGAATGGACCTCAATGCGTGAAGAAAGCTTCCAGTAGTTGAAGAATCTTCTCACTAGTGCACCAGTATTGCAGGTAGTAGAACTAGATAAATATTTTGTGGTATGTACCGATGCATGCAGACAAGAGTCGGTAGGAGTCCTTATGCAAGACAACCACGTTGTATGTTATGAGTCAAGAAAGTTGAAGGAACATGAGAAGAACTATGCTACTCATGATCTAGAGCTTGCAACCATAGTACATGTTCTCAATATGTGGAGGAATTACTTGATGGGTAGAAGATTCGAGCTGAAAACATACCATTGTGGTCTGAAGTATTTGTTCGATCAGCCTACTCTGAATGCTAGGTAAGCGAGATGGCTGGAGTTTTTATGTGAGTTTGATTTTGAAATCAAACACATAAAAGGAAAATAGAATAAGGTAGCTGATGCACTCAGCAGGAAGATGTAGGAAATGCATGTGGCATCTCTCAGTACTTGCCAATCAAATTTGAGACAATAGATTGTTAACCATACTGTTAGAGATGAATTGTATGTGTAGATTAAGGGCAAATTTCAGCAACAAAGTCTTGAAAAGAGGTATGAGGGATATAAATTGGAAGAATGTGGAATTCTTACTTATAAAGGAAGAATTTACATTCTAAAGGTAGCATATTTGAGGAGATTTGTTATGGACGAGATCCATCAAGCTCTATATTCTGGTCACCCAGGATATTGGAAGACAATTGCTATAGCCAGAAAGCAGTAGTTCTGTCCAGGAATGAAAAGGGACCTGGCTAAGTATATTTCAAATGCATGAAATGTCAGCAAATAAAGGTTGAGCATCAACACCCTGTAGGTTTGTTTCAACTTTTGCTAGTTCCAGAATAGAAATGGGAAGTTATTTCCATGGATTTTATTATAGGGTTTCGAATGACTTGGAGACAACATGATTCCATCATGGTTGTGGTGGACAAGTTGAAAAAGGAAGCACATTTTATACTAGTTAAGTCTATGCATAAGACTGATGACATTGCAAAGATATTCATGAAGGAGATTTTCAAATTGCATGGATTTTCTAAGGCAATAGTCTCTGACAGAGATGTCAAGTTCACTTCCAATTTTTGGAAGGGTTTGTTTGCGGACTTGGGTACAAAGCTAAACTTCAGCACTGCGTACCATCCTCAGACTGATGGTCAGACAGAGAGAGTCAACCAAGTGCTTGAAGACATTCTTCACATGTATGTGATGGACAAACCAACCAAGTGGGAAGATTATTTACACTTGGTAGAGTTTTCTTATAACAATGGACAGCAAGCATCCTTGGGGATGAGTCTGTATGAAGATTTGTATGGAATAAGGTGTAGAACACCAGTGACTTGGGATAATCTAGTGAACATGATTGTGCTTGGTCCAGAATTTCTCAAGGAGATGGAGAAAGAGGTTGTAAAGATCAAGTAGAATATGAAAGCATCCCAGGACAGGAAAAAAATATATGCTGATAACCATAGGGTGATCAGAGAGTTCATTGTTGGAGACCATGTTTACCTCAGAGTGAGGGAAAAGAAGAGTTCCTTGAAGCTGGGTAGTTGTGCCAAGATGTCCCCTAGATATTGTGGGCCATTTGAAGTGCTTGAAAGAATAGGGCCAGTTACATATAGAATTTCATTTCCTGCTAGCACTAGAGCTCATAATGTTTTTCATTTTTCTTTGATTAAGAAATATGTACATGATCCTAACCATGTGATAAATTGGGATGTGATTCAGGTGGAACCTGAGGGAGAGTTCCGAATCGAGACAACATGCATCCTTGACAGGAAGGTCACCATGCTCCAGAATTGAGCCATAGGACAGGTAAAGGTACAATGGGAGCACTACGGTCTTGAAGACGCTAAATGGGAGCCGGAGGATTCCATGCGATTGGCACATCCATTTTTGTTCAATTTTGTGTAACACTGAGACGATACCAGTGTAGCATTTTTCTCAAAATTTTGTAAGCACTAAGGACAGTGCTATTGAAGGGGGAGGGGAATGTAACACCCTGGTTTTGACCTCATTGCATTAATGTATGTGATGTAAATATTATATGAAATCATGACAAGGAGCTCAAGGCCAAGGCCCTGTCATTGATTGATGTTGGTGTATAGGCGATCATGGGTTATGCCTATGGTTTATGTGCTAAGTCAAGCACGCTTGTAAATATCATGTAAATATGCAATATAATGAAAACCCATGGCCAACTATGTCAATGCAACGAATAATGAGATGGGGGCATGATTTTCCTAAGGATAAAGGGGTGGGAATGCTAAAATTGAGCCTGTTTGGGGAAAATCCATGTGTCATGGGGAGAACCCATCAGAATTGGCAACTACCCTCTTTCTTGTCTTTTCTTCCTAACCATTTACTCTGTTAGGAAGTGGTTGAAGTATTTATTTCTTGGAAGGGGAAGAGTATGTGCAATTTCGAATGGGGCAGAGCACCCAGTTCTAGAGTGTCATGTTTTTCTTATAGGGACAAGAAACACCAGAATCCGTATGTCAGTTTGAACCATGCATTCACGCTGGTTCCTACTATCATGTTTTGAGAGCTATGAGGGAATTCATTCATTCATTCATCATTCATTGCATTCGATCATTGATTCACAATATTGACTCCTTGTTCGTCATGTAGAAGCAGCAGAATAGCAGAGCCTTCCTTTTGTGTATGTATCCTTCACGTTCTGCGAGTATGTTTTTCCTAGACATTGTGGTATTTGCTATGTTGCAGTGTTATCCTAAGCTACAGAGCATATGAGACCCTGTTACTCATGTTTAGAGTAAGCCGGTGATGTAGAGTCTCCCTGTGGTTGTTGTGTTGTGAACCTTGGTTCAGGTGTGACTGTGTGAGAGACTTAGGAATGGGAGAGACGTAGAATGCACTTGATAAACCTGGTGTGGACCTCACAGTAAGATAAGAGTGGCCGGTGAACCTGCCATGCACATCCTGAAGAGCACTGGAAGGGAAGGTGTATCCTGCGGGACTGTGGAGTAGAGAAGGGGACACTTCCTTGTGTTGGGTGTGTAGGTAGAGGGGGATCCAGGCTAGATAGAACTTGTGAAGGTGTCCTTAGCTCTGTCGATGAGCTCACTAGCTTAGCAGTTCTTCCTGCCCATTTGCTTAGAATCCTGATAAACCGAACTGGAAAGATGGCTTGGCTGGTAGCCTGTTAAACCCATCTGTTGGGTTGGTTGTGTCTATTGCACCTGACCTGGTAAGTAACCTTTAGCTTGATAGTTTGATAAACCAAACTACTAATGATGGCTTGGCTAGGTATCCTGATAAACCCAATAGTGAGCTGGATTGACTGTGAATAGTCTGATAAACCCATCTGTTGGCTTGAATGGTCCTTAAAGGTGAATGTTGGCTTGACTGTGAACAGTCTGTGAAACCCAACTATGAGATGGCTTGGCTGAGTGGCCTATGAAACCCATATGAGGGATGTTTTTCTCTTACGACCTGTGAAACCCAACTATGTTGGATTGGATGAGTTTAATTGCATCCTTGGCTATGTATGAGTCTGCTAGTGTTCCCTTATCCATGTAGGAGATCATGCCTAGCTCAGGAGTGGTAGTGTTGCTGAGAGATTAAGGAGCACACTAGCCTATGCTTGGGTGGAACGTTGCAGTGACATAGCTGGTTCTGGGACAAGCTTTCTTCAAGACAAGTGTTCTTGTCCACATAATTCTCTATAACTATAATGCTTGCATTGTATTTACTTGATGGAATGTGATGAACATGTTGCTATGTTGAGTTATGCTTTTCATCCTGAATAACTACAATTATAGGAATCTATGTATGTTTTTCCTTCAATGCATTTTACTAAGTTGCAGAGTAGATTGGCTAGTTTGGTGATGGCCTGGATGATAATATCGATCAAAGAATTCAGCTGAAAAGTTGAGTTTTCTTCTAGAAATCCTCATTTGCGTAGTCTGCGGGATTAATGATTTTGAGGGATGCAGGATGCAGAACGTCATTTCGCAGATTTTGGTTTCTGTAGATTTTCCTTCCGTAACTTGCGAGATGTAGGATGTGGGATCATGGTGTTGCAATTTCCATATTTCCAATCCCACAAGTTAGGTTTCTTCGCCATCGATCTTCACGGGATTATTCTCCACTGTTGATCTAATTCCGATGCGGGCTGCGGGAAGTGAGATCGATATTTTGTGTAACTTCTAACCCTGCATCTCGGGCTTTCCACATCGTTGATTTTTGCAGTCAAATTCTGAACCATTTTTTTAGATCTAGCTACGGGATCATTCACGATTTTTGATTTCATCGTGTTTTCTCTCCACTGTCCGATATCCTCTGAGATCTTTCCTTGCATATTGTTGAATTGATCTATGGAAGATGGGAGGGAGCGTGACCGTGTTGGAATTGTCGAGATGTGGTTCACAACCATGCCCTTTGTTTCGATGAATAGTGAAGGTTCTCGATGAAAATTTTAATTTCGCATAAGATGGGGTATGGGTACGTGACAAACAATCCTTGTTTATTTAGGATGAAATATGTTTTTACTTGATTTTGTTCATTTTTAGCAGTCTTTTCTTTTAAAATTTGATATTCTCTATTAGAATATTATGCGCTTAGGATCCGATTTTCTAGATCAGATTCATAGGTGCTGCTTGCAAACAGTAAATTTGCATGACAACTCAAAGCGTCTGCAACTTTGTTTTCCTTTCCTTTTGTGTTTGATTTCAAAATCATATTTGGTTAAGAAGGGAAACCATCTTGCCTATCTAGCATTTAAATTTTGCTGATCAAATAAATATTTAAGACTTATGTTATCTAACATAAGCATAAATTTCCTTCCAATTAGGTAATGTCGCCACATTTTTAAGGTGTTAATTATGGCAGCATGTTCCAAATTGTGCGTAGCTAATTATTTTCGTGTTCCTTTAATTTTCTAGCTTCATATACCACAAAATAATTTTCTTGTATTAGAACCCCGCCTAATACTTCTTTGCAAGCGTTGGTACATATGACGAAATCCTTGAAAGAATCAACAATATTTAGGATTGAGGCGGTAATTAGTAGGGGTTTTNTTTCTTGTATTAGAACCCCGCCTAATACTTCTTTGCAAGCGTTGGTACATATGACGAAATCCTTGAAAGAATCAACAATATTTAGGATTGAGGCGGTAATTAGTAGGTGTTTTAGTTTGTTAAAGCTTTCCATACATTTTTTAGCCCATTCAAAATTTTTACCTTTCTTCTAAAACGAAGTTATGGGGTAGGAAATATTAGAAAATCCTTCGATGAACTTCTGGTAGTATCCGATAATCCCCATAAATGATCTTAACTTGGTTACATTTTAAGGAACTGACCGTTCGGTGATGGCCTTGATTTTGTTGGGGTCGACAAAGATTCCATCTTTGGACATTACGTGTCTGAGTTATTGAATCCTATCCTTAAGGAAATCACATTTATTGAATTTTGCATATAGTTGTTGTTCTCTTAGTATCTGCAGAATTATCTTCAAGTGTTCTTTGTGTTCTTGTTCGTTCTTCAGCTAGATTAGTATGTCATATATGAAGACAACCACAAACTTATCCACATAGTTACTTAAAATGTTTTTCATTAAAAACATGAATGCAGTAGGTGCGTTTGTCAACCCAAAAGGAACTATGAAAAAATTGTAGTGACCATAACGATTCCTAAATGCAGTTTCAAAGATGTCTGCATCTTTTATTCATACTTGATGATAACTAGACCTTAAGTCTATCTTTGAAAATATAGTTTCTCTGCGGAATTGTTCGAATATATCAACTATCTGGGGTAGCATGTATTGGTTCTTAATTGTCATTTTATTTAGTTGTGGATAGTTTATGCACAACCTTAAGGCTCCATCTTTCTTTTTCACAAATAAGACCAGTGCTCCCCAAGGGGAAGCACTAGGTCGAATATACTTTTTATCAATCAATTCCTGTAGTTGATATTTGAGCTCTGTAAGTTCTATTATGTTCATTTAGTACACAAATTTCGATGATGGTACCACTCCCGATATCATATCGATCATGAAGTCAATGTCTCTTTTCAGAGGAAGTCCAAGGAGTTCTTCCAGAAAGATGTCTTCAAACTCCTTCAAGACTGGTATGTATTCTAGTTTATGTTTATTTTCACTATCATTATAGTTCATTAAACATAAAACAAACACTTTACATCCCTTTCTTAATGATCTTTCCATTTGTAAAGCATATATTTCTCTGATTGTAACCTTCCTAGGTTTTACTTTTCCAGTGTTTCCATTATCTTCTGTACATGTAAATATTTTGTCAAAACAGTTTAACATTACTTTGTGTTTTTCTATCCAATCCATTCCTATTAACAGATCATAGGAACCTAAAGGAAAAATATTTAAATCAACATGCGTAATGAAATAATTCATTAACAATTCACAATTCTTAACAAAGCTAGTAACTTTAAGTTTAGTACCGGTGACTAATTGTACCAGACACGACTTATCAAACTTCTGTGGTACTCATTTAGATAATTCAACTATTCTAGGTGATATATAACTCAGACCATCACCCGGATCAATCAAAATGGAAATAGGCTGCATGTTTATCATACCTTCGATCTCGACCATGGAAGTATGATCGAATGCTTGTTGGTTTTCCAAAGCAACACAAATCCCAGACATCCTCCTTGCCATGTCTCCAACTGTAATCGCTTCTTGAATTGAGTGAAACTTAAACTTTTCTTTCTTACTAGGCAGGCCTTAAAGTAATGTGGCCCATCACACTCCCAACATTTTAAGGGTTTTTTTTGTGTAGAGTTCTTGTTAAAAACAATAGGAGGTTCTTTTACTGCAAAATTCAGTGGTTTAAAACTTTTGTAGTTATTACCTTGATACCCCCTAAAGTTATTCCCTGTGTATTTGTGAAATTTATCCTGTTTCTTTCTTGGATCAAAATTATTTTGTCTTTGTTCTTCAACGTTGGTACACTTTCTATTTTATTTTTGTTTTGGTTGTAACATAAGTTTTCCTTTCTCATTGCTTCCTCTAGCATCTTCGGATTATAATACTCAATCCGTTATTTGAACATGATAGGAAAAAAACTGCGAAAATGTTGTATTTTAGGTTTTTCATCAATTATCTAAGGTACGCAATGAAGTAGGCTAAGAAACTTATTTGCAGAGATCTTTCATAGCCATAGCTCCTAGTCTTAACTCATAAAATTCTTTGTCCTTCTCTTTGTAGTACTGTTCTGAAAAGTATTTTCTTTTAAAAATATTTTTAAACATTTTCCAAGTTACATATATTTCCTTTATTCCCTTGACCTTGTTTATATTCTACTACCATATATATTCCTTTCCAATCAGATTATAGATGGGGATTTTAGCTTTTAGATTGTGAGAATAATTTAAATATTTGGACATACTTTTTCATCCCTCATAACCAGGCTTTTGCTTCTCTGTCTTTCTCAATTTTCCCATTAAACATTGGTGGTTTAATATTCTTAAACTCCCCAGATATTTCCTCATAGGGCTTATATTTCTTTTTATTTTTGTTATCATCACTAATTTTTCTTGAATGCTGTTGTTTTTCTGAGTAATGTTTGACTGATTGTTCATTGGAAGTTTTAGGTTTATGACTGGAAAATTCCAGTTTTTTCCCTTACATTTGTAAGGTGTAGTTTTTGGTATATCATGTTTAGATTCTTTATTCTTTTGTTTTTCATCATATGTATCTTATCTAATAGAATAATATTTAATTATTCTTGAGATTTTAGGATTCGTTCATTATCCTCTTTAACCTTTCTTAGCTCCAATCTAATTTCTTTCACGGTTCTTCTCAGTTCAGATTTATTATCTTGAATGTCGTTCAATTCTACCCAGATCTCCCCATCCCTTAAATTTACCTCTTCATTACTTGAAGGATTTTCTAGGTGAAGTTCTTCTTCTGCAGACACCTCTGCATCTGCCATGTTTTCCTGCAAAATACTGTTAACCTTCTCTTTCTGTTTTGTAAGAGAATTTAAAACAAAGAATAAACTAACTTAGTTTTCTTTTTCCTTTATCAGTTTAAGCGTTCAACCGATTCAGGCCTAGTGCTGTAATTGTACTCTGATACCATTATGTAACACAACTCAAAATTGTAAAATATTTTTTTTCACATGCATAGTTTTTATCGTCATTTACTAGAAGATCACTCATGTGCAAGTTATGAATATAATTATCCTGTTTGTTATGACAAGTTCTGTTGGTTGAGGTGATGGATAGCTCCTTTCGAAGAATAAACTAAATTAGTTTTATGGTTTCTTTATAAGTTTAAGCATTCAACCGATTCAGGCCTAGTGCTATAATCGTACTCTGATACCATTATGTAACACGCCTCAAAATTGTAAAATATTTTTTTTCACATGCATAGTTTTTATCGTCATTTACTAGTAGATCACTCATGTGCAAGTTATGAATATAATTATCCTATTTGTTATGACAAGTTCTGTTGGTTGAGGTGATGGATAGCTCCTTTCGAAGCATTCAACCATTCTTATACATGTGACATTCTTCGATTACTTTCTTTTATTTTGATTAATTTTATGAGGGCCTTACTTTCCCTAGGGCTTGGGAGACCATCCTTAGTCTTGGCCCCAACCCTTATGCAATAAGCCGGTTTAATGTAATTCAAAGGCCTTAGGCCTTACCATAGCCTAAGCTATGGTGTGTGGTGATCCTCCCCTTAATAGAAAAGGATTGGGGTTTGTAAAGGCATATGGTACCAACCATATGGTAGACATTTGTTATAAATAATGCAAAGTTTCAAGGTTTAAAACAATGTTTTGCTTGGAAATAAACATACAGTTTTTGTTTATGGCATTCCCTACCCCATGGTCTACGATGTAATGGTTCTTGGAATGAATAAAAGGTTTGGAATTATATGTGATTTATTCCATGGTTCATATGATATGTTATAAGGTTTTATGTTGGAGTTATACGGAATGGATTGAAATTGATGAAATCGTATGTGATGATTAAGGCCTATGATGGTTATAGTCGTGAGTTAATTCTTCCTGTCCTTGGTTGAATTTGGTAATAAAGGGTGTGTCCTGAATGCGAGTTTACAATGCAACCAATCCCTCCACACAACTTCTAAATGACATCTCCACAGTCAATTTGTCCAAAATTGCATCTAGGGTTTAGGTAGTGGTTTAATGTGTTGGGTAACTTGTCTAAACCCTTCATTTGGTTTGTTTGTTCTATGGGGAAAGAGAGAGTCGAGATTTGATCTGTTCATGGTGGAAAACTTACTGGTTGATTGTTTTGTGAAACCGAGGAGAGCCGAAGCTCTGCCCAGTGGAAATGGTTAAAGTGTAAGGGTTTTTGGCTTAGCATTGTGTTAATTCATGTGGTGTTTTAACCTTTTCGAGGTGTTGTTGGATTCCAATACTTTCATAATGGTCTGCAGTGTAGGTTTTTTTTCTACAACAAGGACTGCCACTACCTCACCATTCAATATGTCTGTTAACAGGTAGAGTTATCCTGAAACTTATCTTCCGCATTTTTTTTTGATAACATATCAGTATTTATGGTACTGACAGATTTTTTGTTGTGTGTTTGCTGCAAGAGGATGGATAAGGGTACTCTGGAGGAGAGGACCCTTGTCCCTCTCTGCAAAATTCCAAGGTAAGGGTTTAAACCAAAATTTCTTCAATTTTTTTTATTTATAACAATTTTATTTCTGATTGTAACATGAAATGTGTGGGTTGAAGGTGCTAGAGAGGGAGGTGATAGGGTCACCTCCTTCTAGGCCTACATTTTTCAATGCCTAGGTAAACCTTGTTCAAACCCTTAATAAATAATTCTTATTATTGTTTACACTTTCGATTGATGCATACTGACAAATCTAGAAATCGTTGGTTGTAGGTAACGCTGGTATGTAAGTGGGTATGAGAGTGGTAGGCCCAATTTGTGTTTAATATAAGTTCTTCATTTTTAATTACACACATTTGTAAAAATAAATAAACCCTTAGTGTTTAACCTGCATAGGCTTTGCTGCCATTGCCTCAACCCTAATTCTAGATGCATTGTATTTATTTCTTTGATGTGATTTTGGTGCCATTGCTGATGGAATTACCCCATACACTTATAATATTTTTAGTGGTTTAATTATTAAATATGGAATCCATCATGGGTGGTCTTACGACCACTTCAATGTAAACAGTGTTGGTTAATATAAGGGGTAACCCAACCTGTGCGATTACTGTTATGCATTTTACTTGTAGTTCAAACTGGTACCGTTTAGTTAAAGAAAATCAATGGCTTCCATCTTTGATCATCTTACATCCATGAAAATAATGGTTGGTTTAATAATATAATGCTTCATTCATTTGGTAAATATAGTGGAGATGATTGCATATTGTACCAAGTGTTTATCCTCTGCGTAGATAATGGTAGCCAATATTTGGACTTATGATCATTTCTTTACTTTACTTAGTGTTTGTTGAAAATTTAATGTGACCCATAGGGTCTGCGATTATTTGTGTAATAGATAGAATCTTTTGTTTAAGGTTCGACTGCAGTCAATGATGGTTTTAATGCTGGTCCTTTGGGGAAATGAAGATTTGTTTCGTGACTAGGTTTTGATGTGGTAAATGCAACGGTAACAACTAGCGTACTTGTTTGTGATTGTATTTTAGATTTGATTTTATTATATCTATACTCTCTTCACTTTGCGGATCTATGATTGTTTGTTATTTTGTATACTATAAAGGAAACTCAGTATTTGTAACTGATTGTAATTTAGTTTATGGATTTATTGTAATACTTTAAGTTTATTAATTGTTAAATCAGTGAAAGATTTCAATATATTATTATATCTTAGCGATACTTTCCTATAGGTGACAATATTTTGTACTCTATTCTGTAAAGGAAAATACTCCTGATTATAGTTGAACGTTATTCTTAGATTATGGATCCATAAGGGATCAGTTCATAATTTATATGTGTTTAAATCATAGATGTTTATTTACTTTGGATCCTTGATTCGAATATATATGGTTTCTAGGATCTATTGACATATATTTTTATTATGTTTTTTATTTAATATGAATAACTAATTTAGATCCATACATATTGGATAAATACTGCATTTTAATCGTAATGCAGAGTTTCTTCATATGGATTATTTGTAAAAGATCTACTCTATTCATAAGTAAAATCTTAGGACTAACATAAATATAGATATGTAAGAACTAAGTTATGTACTTTGAATGTATATTTATAATCTTGATAATTAGAAGTTTGAAATAGGATAGAAAAGAGTATAGAAATCTATTAACACTAAATCTGTCACATACATAAGAATTGCTTAATATATCTATTAAGTATGGGACTCATCTTGTAGCATATAAACCAGTAAAAGAAATCCTACCTCAAGTATGCATGCCTGATCTAACACTTCTTTAATTACCATTTAACATTTATATTCAACATGACTAAATAGGTACTGATAACTGAATCTAGACTAAAATAAAACATTCTACTATAAATTTAAAACATAAAATAAGAACCCGACACCAATGATGGGAAAACAAAAGTGGAAAATATGTTCTTCCCAACCAACTCCCAGAGAAACCAAGCTACTTGATCAAGAACCCCCGAGCCTGTTCCCTGAACCACAAGAGCAAAAAATCATTCAATGTGCCATCTCTTGCATTCTCAGATTCAATGCTTTCCTCATGCTGCTCATGGAATTACTAATATATAGTATTTTTCTTCGGACTTAGTCATTTATGAGCCTCCTTCTCTTTAGCACTCAACTAGGAGTTGTGACCTGGGTGAAATCACGAATCTGGGTGTCTATTTGGGTTTGGGTGGGGTGGGGGGGGGGGGTTATGAGAAAAACAATGTTGTTTTTGCAAGTTTTTCAACTTCGAGCAAAGAAAAATTAGATTTGTGTTTAGAACTTCATTTTGTAGTAAAAACAAAACTTGTAGAGAATTCTGTTAGCTTTCTATCGGTTATTTTTTAGATTTTTTTTTTTGGCTTTTGATAAGTCATTTTTGCAAGTGTTTGATATTATGTTCTTAATTAATGAAATTATAATAAATACCCATGTTTTTAGACTACAATTTATTCATTATTCAACTATTGTTCATTAAAAACAAAATATGTTATAATGATCTAGACATATTGTACTATTATATTCCTATAATTTTGTATCAACAACCACATACAATAATTATTAGAATTTTTTGAAGTGGACCAATCTAAAATTCTTGCACAAAACTAACATGATTATTTTGACACAACATCTTCCCTAATTTTCAATTCATAACAAAAACAACTGAAATTACCCTTTTGAAGACAACACATCAATGTTTTATACCATGATTTTTCCAAATTTTTTCATAGTGTCTTTAAGAAGTTATGAATTTTCATTTCACTAAATTCTATTAAATTTTGAAGCAATCAAGACACCTTCTAAGAAAAATAATAAATAAAATTAGCGGATCACGCCAAATTCAACAAAATTCGCATCTATAGAAAGCAGATTGAATTATGCAACTAATCGTATTACTTGTGAAGATAAATTCTAAGTATTTCATATGATCCGATCTCTTCGAAATTGGAAGAAGAATAAAAAATGGGTGGAATACCATTTATGAAATATTTACAGGTTTTCAGCCGAAAGTTAGTTTTAACTGACGGAAAAGAGTTTGGCCCAACTAATAGTTCGACCGAAAACTTTTTTATTTTTATTTTATTTGGTTGGCCGAAAAAAAAGTTGATGCACCTTTTTGAAAAACCGTTTAGATTCATATTTATAAGAATGAACACATATTTTTGCATTTTTAAAAAGATCACTATTTTAAATAGTTACAAACGAGTGGTAATTTTTCTGGTAAGTGTTCTTAAAACTTATCTTCTAAGATGGAGGCTCTTTTTCTTTGATAGTAAAAATTCTTTTAGAAAATTTGTTATGGTAAAATGTTCTTAGAAACTATTTTTTGAGATGGAGGCTCTTTTTCTTCAATAATAGAGATTCTTTTGGAAAATTTGTTGTGGTAAAATGTTCTTAGAAACTATCTTATGAGATGGAGCCTCTTTTTCTTTGATAGTAAAGATTATTTTGGGAATTTTTTTCTGGTAAAATGTTCGTAGAAATTCTCTTCTAGATGGAGTCTATTTTTCTTTGATAATGAAGAATTTTTTGGGAAAATGTTTATAGGCATTGTTCTTAAAAATTATCTTCTAAGGTGGAGACTTTTTTTCTTTAGTGAATATGTTTTTGGGAAATATTTTATGGTACGAATTTTCTTAAAAATTCTTCACCAATTTATTCTATGGTGATTATTTTTTAAATTATTTTGAGCAATATTTTATGTACAAGTCTTTTAAGGTGAGTTTTTTTCTTTGATGATTAAGATTCTCTCAAGAGAAATTTATTCTAAGGTAAAGGTATATATTGAATAATCATGGGAAACAAAAGAGCGCGAAAGAGGAAATACAATTGCATTCAAGATGATGCCTTACATAATGAAAAGCAAAGACTCAAATACCACGAAAAAAAGAAACAAAAAAGTACAAATATTGAATACATCGCTAATAATGATGTACTTATAAATAATAATGTAATTAGAGATTTGGATCAAAATCAAGAAGAAATTGAACGAGGTATGTAGAAATATTGTAAATTTGTTTAAAATGCAGTAACTGGTTTTTGTAAATGATTGTATTTATGAAAATAATTTCCAAATCCAGATACAAATTTATGTCCCAATGTTGATCAAGATGTTGAAGACATTGAAAAATAATAAAACGATGCAAATATTCAATCCAGTAGAGGTTTATATATATATATATATATATATATTGGTTATTAAAAGATTTTAAACCATGTATTTTTTTTTAATTATGAGTCATATTTTTATGTTTCAAGTTAAGTATATTTGAAATATGCTAAATTGAAATTGAAATTGAAATATATATATATGTGGCTTCATTAATGAAGATGACATGTTACATAATGTTGATAGAGAAACATTTGGAAAAACAAAACCTTACCATATTGTACGATATCATGCTGAAAAGATACATGAACAATTTTTGAAAAAATAATCAGTGGCAACAAGCTCAAATTTTGAGGTGTTTGTTAGTCTCCAAGAAGTTGAGGGAAGCTTGGTCATTATTGGGAATTCAAAAGAAGACAAAAGATTCAAAGGTGAAGCAAAATGTGTTCGAAAATATAGCCGATGCAATAAAACTATTGGAAAATCTAGATAGAAAGATACTAGTGTTGCATGTAGAATAATACAAACGGTGATTATTTCATCTAGTGCTAGACAAAAACATTTGACAACACAGATCACAAAAGTTATTGGAACTTTGCGGAAAAAACTGTACAAATATTAAAAATCTTGATTACAAATATATGCAAATGATGAGATTGCTTGTTGGGCAATTATTTGTAGACAACCCTATAAAGATAGGGTCGGTGAAAGTGTTAAAGCTATGAAGCATGAATATTGGGTGGAAAATTCTTGTGTTTCACCAAATGCAAGGGAACTGATATGATAAAGAATATCTTGAAATCAGTATGAAATCCATCCAAAACATATATTGGAGATGACTAAAATACAATTGTTCAATAAATTCAAAGATGAACACATAGAAGTGAATTTGTCAATCAATACATTTGTACAACATAATCCATGATATGTTAGACCTATCACTATTTGTGAGACATGTTGTTGTCTCTATCATGTTGAGTTTGAATTATATTATGACACATTCCTTCTGTTTGGTAAAACATTTTGGCTGGATCCACCTCTCTCCACAATTTGTGCTTTTATATCTGAAATTCTATGTGAAAGAGATAGTCACGAGATATTTTACAGCAAAAGATGTGTCGATGGAAAGAAATGTGGTCATTTTGGAAATATATCGTTATTCCAACATAAATATCCTATTGATATTAACTATCAGTCATTTTCAAATACAATAGTTGATTGGAAGAGATATGAATATGTCACTTATTCCCACAATTCTACAAGTTCTACAAACGCTCTTTCGAAAAGGATAGATTTATAAGAATATAAAATCAATGTTACAGAGTTTTTGAAGAAGTTTGAAAAAGGAATTTATAAATACATCAAACATTCACATAGAGCATGATAAAAAGACATACAATTCAAACAATCACGTGATATTATTCTAGTAGGGACTATTTTTTCTGTGGTTGATTTCGCAAAGAATTACACATTTGAAGGATAAAAAGAAATACAAAGTGATATTATCATTCTAACCAAGTTTCTATATTTTTCCATGTTCTATATAGACATGCTCAACATAATGTTGATGATGTAGAAAGAACGAATTACAATCGACATGTGATCAAGGAATATCATTTCTATATCAGCGATGGTCGCACTCATGATACACATTATGTACAACATTGTTTTTATATTATTTATGGTTCATTGAAAACATGTGGAATTGTAATGAATGAACATTGGATATGGTCATATTCATGTGTAGGAAAATTTAAATCTCCACGTTCATTCTTCTGGCTATGTCGCCTTCACAAAAAAGAAATATTAAACATCATTGGATATTTTTTTGAAACTGGTCATGGAAAAGGAGAGCAAGATGGTGCAAGGGTGTGTGTAAAACGATCACTTTGAAGGCATGAAATGAATAATTCTATTGATCGATTTGTGTGTGCTAATCATTTTTTTCAATGGTGTCGTGTAAATATTAGCCATGATTGCAATCAACAATTAAAGGATGTACCTAGGTATGAACTTTGTTTTCAAAACAAAATTATTCAACTTGGAATAACTTTAATATGTACATCTAGTAACATTTTACTCACATGTACATGAAATTGTTTATGTTGGACAGGTTTTTTGGCATATTGGAATCCAAGATATAGATAGATAAATCCCATATGATTCTAGCACCATTCATGGAACTCTATATTTACACTCAATCAAAACAAAAACCTTCCAAAATGTGTTTTCAATTGATAGTAGGAAGCTAATATGCTTTTAACCTATTTGCATGCAGGACACAAAATCAATAGACATTTGTGAAAGCATCAATGCCAGTTATGTTAAACCTTGGAAACACAACAAAATTAATCTAAAAGGAAAAACGTCACTCACAAAATTTGAGGAGTTGGAACTAAAGGGCATTGTGATATCAACTGATGGTGATAGAATTTTCTGATCTTGTTAGAGAAGGTAACTTTATGTACACTTTAATAAATTTGTCATTTTTTATTTTAAAGAATTTTTACTTGAATGTCAAATATATATATGAAATTTGTTTGATTTAATGAGGATGAATTTGACAAATTCAATGTTCTTATTTATGTGCAGGAGATTTATTTGCTTTGGTTGCACCCATAGACAACAATAAAAATGAACAACAACTAATTCTAAAGACATTAATCTATGTATCACATGACCAAATTAAATCATTTAAACATTTAATTAAATTATATTTGAACTTGATCCAAAAACTATATATATATGAATAGTCCAAAATTATATACATATACAAGTTTAAAATACATAAGTTAAAATGTTAAGCTTAAAGTTTTAACATGCAATTTCGTTAAAACAAGTTCACACGTATAAAAACATATATACTATGTAATATCCATTGTATGGATATCACTATCCACATTCTCCTAGCGATTGACCTATAACACGTGAAACATTTAATTAAGCTTCAATATACAAATTTTTATTGTAAATAAACTTTAATAAAAATAAAATTGGAATTTAAAATAATAAAAATGAATAAATATACCTCGGTGAGCCCAACACCCAAATAGGTCACCACATCCAAAGCCTTGGAAGGCTATACAATCCATTTTCCGACCTACAATTTTAATTTCATTACTTAAACTTTTCGTACATACGTATAAAATAAATTAAAATTTAAGATGTCAGTCATCAAACTTAAACATTTGAAACATGTAATTTAAACAACATAAAATAAATTTAAACAAAATGTCAATTGTTTTTAATCATTACTAAAACATTTGAAAGTTGCAATTTACCTCAACATCTTGGGAGACACTGGGAATGTCTCCCAATATTGATGATGAGAGGGGACCAATACCCATGGTCCTAGGAGAAGGGATTGGAACCTATGAACACAATCGAAATTTCAATATTAGAAAATGGTTTCATGACAATAATGATAACATATAAATTTATAGATATTTATGAAAATGCACCTCTTTCAAAGGCCCTAGGTTAACACTAGAGTCGACCATAAAATCACGTTCATCCAACATTTGGGAGAAGTGCAATTTAAATGAGTTCATTTTAAATACCCATTGTTATATATATATATATATATATATAAACTAGCAAAACATGATTTAACAATTACGAGAAAAAAATAAAAGTTCTCATATACCTCCCCCGCTCCCTTCTCCCTCGTGATGGAGTAACTCAAACAACCCATATCGATAATGTTTTGCATAGGCCTTGGCATCTTCAAGTCTCATTGAATCTACCTCAATATCTGTTTTATAAGAAAAAATGTGCACGAGAACAAGCGCATGCTCTATGTCGATTCATGCCCACATTAACCCCCACTAGAGAAAACGGTTGTCTTTTATGATGGTTCTCGCCTCTAGACCAATCTAAGAGGTTGCCTCCATCTCTGATCGTAATGTAACAGGTCTCCATGGCCGAGGCACCAAACGAGGTGTAGCCTTAGGCAATAATGGATCTTGAAAGGCTCCTTCCTCTTCATGCGTCCTACCTTTTCCAATTCCATAAAATTTGGATGGAGCATATGTGTAATATGGTTTCATGTTTAAAAAAAAACATGCATAAAAAATCTCACAAAATAATGTGGCACTTCATCATTCCATGGAAATATACCATAGGAAAACAAGAATCTATCATATAAATGGTGTTCAATCTCAGGGTTCTTGAAATGTTTCACCTTTAACATCTTTTGCTTCGACCCTTATTTAAAATTAAACATTGAAATGACATCTTATTTTGATACCCTCTTCTCTACATCAACCCACTTGTTAGGACCCATCACCTGAGCCTTTCGCATTCTCATCAAGTGACTAAAAAAATCTATTGTTGGAACAATACTTCTAGAGGCAGTAATAAACTTGCCTAAAGATTTCAAAAGTATTTGCAAACTTTGTTGGCTCTCATTTGGGAGGTACAATCTAGTAATATCATCCCTCAATTTGTTATGGTGGGATGTGCATTTTTCAAGGGTGTCAGAAACAATATCATTTTCCCAAGGAAAAGCATCAGGTATATCTGATGGATAAATGGTCGTGGGATTACAACCATGTGATTTTTCAAAAGTATCCCTCCTTCGACCTTGACCCTTTCATCGAGCGTTTGCATGACCTTGCTCTTGGTCCATTGCAACATCCTTAGCATCTCCACCCCTTTCATCATCACCCTCATTTTTTGCAAATGCATCATCACCCTCATCCTCTCTGAATGCATCACCATAACCCTCAGTAGAACCATGATCCTCTACATTTACACATGTGGTCATGTAGAATTTAGTATATAAAGACACAATATATATATACTTTTTCCTTAAGAAAAAAAGCTGATTGTATTAATAAAAAAACTACATACAAAAGTATGTATTGTTCCTACTTCTCGCAGAGTTACATATTGATGTCACATCATTCCTAATGTATTTGCTTCTTTTTTACAAAACAGCCTAAGAAAAGCCATGATGATTCAAAGAGACTATCATAAAGTTCTCCCTTAAAACCTTCCGGTTGTAGACAATTGGAAAGAGCTGTTATCCTTCTTCTGTGCATGCTGAAAAAAAAGGAGATGTTTCTAGCAATTCTCTCCCATTTAGAGCTTTCAGTCTTGTTGAAAAATTTTTGCTTTTTGATTGAGTAAAAACTGTCCAAAAATTTTGAAAACGAGAATTATTGAGGCAAAATCATAAAACGCCTATGGTGGTACTCATTGGCCTCTGTCTCCTTTATCTCTATAATTTTCCAGGACCCCCATTGCATGTTTAATCCATCCTTTGAGAGTTTATCTGCCTCCATGTTCCGCTCCTTTTAGACATGTTTGAACAAGATTGATTCAAAATTTGTAAGAAACCTATTAACTTCTTCATAAAGTGCATCTAGTGATGAGTTTCTGCATCTCTGAGTCTTATTTATCCAATTTATTACAACCATAGAATCACCAAAAGCTTGTAGCTTTTTGCAATTTCTTTCAATTGCAAAGCATAGAAGAAGCTTCAAGGTCATAATTTTAGCAAAGTTGTTTGTTTCGGATCCCAACCCCATTGAGATTTGGAAGTGGTGATTTGGGTTCAGGAAAAGGGTTGCTCCTCCCCCACATTTCGAGTTTTGAGAAGCACCATCAAAGAAGGCCCAAGGGGTGTTTTTATCCAATTGTTCTAGATTAATGATTCTTGGATTGGGGCTAATATTTATTTGAGGGAAATAAGATAGCCTATCCAGTCCATTCCTTGCTACTTCTTCTGGAGAGATGGCTTTTTCAAGGAAAATGACCTTGTTTCTAGCTAACCATATTCCCAAAATGTGGATGAGTGGAAGGGATCTGATCTGAATGATTTGGGGAGAGGATGACCAGTCTTTCCATGCATCTTAACTGTGTTACCTTCCCAATTTGAACTGGAGGAGGTGAGATATTTGGAGTGCTCCCATACCTGCTTGGAGAAGATACAGCTTAGGAAAAGATGGTTTGTGTTCTCCTCATTGTTGTTGCGTAAACTGCACCAACCAGGGCCTACAATATGTCTTTTCTGTAGATGATCCCAGGTAGGGATTTTGTTTGCAAGAGTGCACCAAGTGAATATTTTTTCCTTTAGTGGGAATTTGAGCTTCCATATACCTTTCTGCCACCATTTCTAGTTTTCCTGAAAGTGTTATAAACATAGCTGTTGATATCCGAGCTTTGGGGTGTATTTACCATGTTGTACCTTCTCCCATATCAGCTCATCTGCTTTGTCAGTTATCCGTATGTGTGACGATTGCAGAGCTAGGGTGTACTATTCCCACTGCCTATACCATCGATCTGGTAGCTCTAAATCCTCACCCTTCTTCCAACCTTGGTTCCAAATGTTGGTTGAGAGAGGATCTGCTATTTGATTCAAGTGAAAAAACCCCTTCTGATGAATTAGTTGAATTAATTGATGAGGTATTATGTGGTTTTGTGAGCAGATTGTCCATGGGTCCACTCCAATTCTTACTTTTGTGCCATCACCTACCTTCCAGACAAGTCCTTCTGAGATGAGTGGAAAGGATTTGCATAAGGATTTCCAGATGATTGAGCCATTTGGTAGATTTGTATTTCCCATGTCTTTTATCCAATCTAGAAGAGGGGTTGGTAATATGTATTTATGGATGATGACTTTAGTCCATAGGCTCTGAGTTGAAATGAGTCTCCAACCTATTTTTGCTGACAGGGCCTTTGCAAAGAATTTTTTTTTTTAATGCCCCAACCTCCCATTTATTTTGGCCTAGCAATTTGGTCCCATTTTACCCAAGGGAGAAACTTTTGATATTTTTTCCCTGACCATAGAAAAGTGGTGTAAATTCTTTTTGTTTTGTTCATGATTGACTTGGGAATCCATGCCAATGCCATCCAGTAATCTGGGATTGCTTCTAGTATTGATTTTATCAGTACTAGCCTGCCAACTCTTGAGATCCATCTATTGCACCAATTGTTAATTTTGGATTCCAATTTTTATAGCGGCCAATTCCAATCCTCTTTTTTTATAGCAATTTGGCTTGAGTCTGAATCCCAGATATTTAATTCCATCATCCAAGGAGAACTGCTAATATGGGAATAGCTCATGAAAAGATATCTTGACTTCCTCTTCCATATTGATTGCTGTAATTGAAGACTTTTGGAGATTTATTTGCATACCTGTAGCTTTACAAAACATGATTAGAATTTCTGAGAGTCTTTCTGCTTCTCTAATTGAGTCATCATAGAAAATGAGGATGTCATTCATGAACAGTAAGTGTGTGATGTTCAGGTTTGTGGCAATCTTGAATCCTTCAAATAGTCCTCTCCTTTTGGCATCTAGAATGGCTCTAATTAGACCTTCCACAACTAGTAAGAAGAGTAGAGGGGAAAGAGGACATCCATGTATTAATATTAGTTCAGAGTGGAAAAAATGGGATGCCGCTCCATTGATGAGGACTGCGAAGGAGGCAGTTGAAATACATGCAGATATCCATTTTATAAAAGAGTAATTGAACCCCATATGTGTGAGGAGCTGGTTAAGGTATATCCAACTTACTCTGTCAAAAGCATTAGAGAGGTCAATTTTTAGGATAGCCCCTTTTGCTTTTTTGGTTTTTGTGCTATGAAGACCCTCTTGAGCAACCCCAATGGCTTCATGAATTTGTCTATCTTCCAAAAACCCAAACTGTTCCTTGGATATGAGTCTTGAGAGAACCTTCCTGAATCTTTGTGCAATTATCTTGGTGACCACCTTATAAGTTATGTTGCACAGTGAGATAGGCCTGTAGTCTTCCAGACTTTCTAGGTTATCCTTTTTTGGGATTAGGGTTAGAAAATTTGAGTTTAGGGGGGGATGGAGGACACCATCTATTCTTGTTTCCTCTACCAGCTGCAAAAGATCTGGACCAATGATGTCATACCCAGCTAGAAAGAATTCTATTGTCCACCCATTAGGGCCTGGGATTTTGTTTTTTGAAAGCTAAGTAAAGTTGATTTTACCTCCTCCTCTGATACCTCTTTCATTAGCTCCATATTATCTTCCTCACTAATTCTTTCGGGGAAACATTGTGATATTTAGATTACTTCAGCTATGGCTGCTTGATGGTTTTCTTTGAAGATATTTTCAAAATAATTCTTCCCTGCCTCTGCTAGGTCCTCAAAGGTGTTTTCTATCTCATTGTTTTCCTTTTTTAGCTCCCAGATGGTGTTTTGTTGTTTCCTCCCTTTTGCAAACACCTGGAAGAATTTTGTATTATCATCTCTCCATTCCATCCAAATTGCTCTGCTTTTTAGTCTCAAAACCTCCTGGATTTACTTTAGGATTTTGGCTCTAGAGGATTCCAAAGAGTAGAGTTTTTCTCTGTCATCTTGTGTGAGGAAACCCCCTCCATCTTTGTTTTGGAGATCTTTCAAATCCTCCTCAATTTGGTTCATTATCTGTTGATCTTGATTCTTCTTTTTTGCAGCCCAATCCTTGAGAATCATTTTTATTCTAAGTAGGTTTTGAGATAAATGTACAACAACCCTTGTGCTATTTATTGCTTGGTAAGGTAGCCAATTTGATTGAATGATTTGAATTACCTCTTCATTTTTGAGCCATGCAGAGCAAAGCTTGAAAGGACTGGACAAATTTTTTGGATGCTTCCGGATTTCCAGGAAGATAGGTAGGTGATCCGAGTCTGCTACTAAATCCAACCATTGTTTGAACATAAAATATTCCTCCAGGAGGTCTTCTGATAACAAGAATCTGTCCAGTCTCTTCGCTATTCTTTCTTCTCCCACCCATCTATTTGTCCAAGTTAGTTTTAGATTCTAAGGATCTAGGTCTACCAGTTTTGATTCCATCAAGATGTTGCTGAAGTAAGGGGCTAGAGGGTTTATTCTTGCCTTTGGCCCCCATATTTCATGGGCTCTCAGGGTGAAATTAAGATCCCCTCCAATGATCAATTTTCTTTCTTATATAAGCCCAGATTTTCTGAAGGAGTCCCAGAATTCTATTATGTTAGTGTAAGGCCCATAAATGTTAACAATTGTTAGGTTTAAGTTTGTCTCCACCCAGGATATCTAGGCTTTTAGCCCGAGAGAGGATCCCCAAGTGTTTGTACAATGTATACATGATTTCTTCCATCCTATTGCTAAACCTCCGAATTTTCCTCTTGCAATCTGTGCTGTGAAAGAATAGAGAGGTAATAATGAGGATAACAGGTTTTCTACTTCTAGTTCTAGCCCCATAGTTTCTTGTAGTAGGATGAATTTTGGTGATTGGACCGAGATCATCCTCTCGAGGGAAATTTTTTTCTGGGTACTTGCCAAAACCCTAAAGTTAAGAGAGAGAAATTTCATTTTGGAACCCTATCTGGGGTTTGCACTGCTCTAAGCGCCCCAAAAAGGGTTTGCTGTATTCCACTTTCCTGATCCTTGAGGGCCTTACTCTGCGCCGTAGAGAGATGCGGATGTCTTCCTCTTTCTCTGCCTTTGGAAGGGATATTAGGGTTTACTCCAAGAAATTTGGGAGGGACTCTTTGGTTCATTGAGACTAGAACATCTCTTGATCAAAGGTGGAAGCGAATGGAAGTGGATGGGTTTTAGGGTTTGGGTTTTGTGGAGGGGGGGGAGGCTGCTGAGGTGGTGGTCAAAAATGTTGATCGAGGGGAAGATGAGGAAAAAATTGGGGTGAGGGTGGATCTAGTTGTGAGGGGAGAAATCAATTTTGTATCTTCATTTAAAGATAAAAAATGCAAATTTTTTCTTAGTGTAGAGGGATTCATACCTGATGAGGTCAGCGAATTTAGATGTTCCTCCGGTTGATGTACTGGAAGAGATCCCTCGAATTATTCCATGGCCATTCCTTTTGACTGTTCCAGCGGTTGTCCTGAAACTTTTGAGGTGTGTTGTTCTTCTACCATGCCTTGATCCATTGTGATGCCTTTTGGGCTTGATTCCTCTATTCGTCTGGCCCATTTCTTCCTTTCCGATGTCAAAGACATGTATTTTGGATAGTCCTTGGCTAGGTGTCATGTTTCATGACATTTGTGACACTGAAAAGGAATCCCTTCGTAGTCCAGCAGCTGCTTCCTTGTCTTGGTTTTCCAAATTAAGTTTATGTGATCCTGGAGACTGGTTCTAATGCTCAAAGAGACCAAGATTCATGCTACCTTCCTTATTCTTGTTTGTTGTAGGAGATATCTTCCTCGATGAACGTTCCCAGCACCCATCTGATATCGTCGAGCGATGTTGGGTTCCAAATTTCCCAAGGTAAACCTGGAAGCCGAACCCAGACTGGAATTGTGTCGAGCCTTTCTGTGTCTGCATCGACCAATGGTGACCACCTCTTCAACTGGAATGGGGTTTTCCCATAGGTCCAAAATTTCTTAAGGACAAAATATGCATCCTCTCTGTGGCTAAAACAGAAACCGAACCAGCCTTTTTCTAAGGGAGTGATTTTGGGGTCTTCCCCTTGAAAGCCCGTCCAATTTTTTCTAACCCGGTCTTATATTTTTACTTGCGAAGGGTTCCTCCCTCTAATTTTCCCAACCAGGGCCATCCCTTCCATTTCTTGGTCTTCTACCATTGATATGCTGACTCCACAGATTAGGTTCATGATTCCTACAAAGGGGTTTAGGCAGCGGGTTTTCCGCTTTTTGGAGCCTGGTAGTGTTCCTCCCAAGCTTTTATCTGATATTGCACCTTCCCCTTCCTGATTAGGGTTTTGCAGTGGTCTGCTCAAGAATCCTTCCTGTGGCCCTGCATTCTACGCTTCTTCTGCTGTGGGTGCATGCTGCTAAAAAAAAGAGTCTATCCCCTTATGAAATCTAGTGTCCTGCTGTAATGGACTTTGTTGTGGCGTCGATTGGAAGAATTCACTATGGGTGATTACTACATCAGAGTTGTGTAGGGTTGTGCCAGAAGAGAATAAGGTGTATGGTGCTCCTCCTAGAGAAGGATTTAGTGTTCGAGCTACGAAGTGCCCGAGCAACCCTTCCTCAGTGAAAGGCAGTGTGACCGAAACCCTAGCTTCATTTCCAGCTGGCATTTTCTCTAGTCTGTCCTGAACCGATGCCAAAGACGGAATTCTGGTGATTTTTGGGGTTGAGAAAAATCTTAGCCCTTTCTGTGGGTCCTCCGTGTAGTCCACCATTTCCTCTTCTCCAGGCAGAACTTTGCCAAGATCCATGCTGATCGTGACCGCTCCTCCACGGGTTTGAATAAAAACCCAAAATTTTTCCTTTTTCCCCTTCACTACTGTTTCCTATCTTTGTTCTTCCTATCCTTCGTGGAGCCCTCACGGGCTCCCGCCTACACCACCTTCATTGACCATGAGCCGCAGACCTCCCCTTAAAACAACAATATTTATATAAACTACAAGGTAATTTATATATTAAAATCATTATATATATATTTATACACACACATGTGAAAATTAGTAATTTATTTAAATAAATTATATATATATGTAATATATTACCAATAAAATGTGGTTGGTCTATTGGTCGTTCTCTAAAATGACGACCAAAAAAGGGAAAATGGTCACGAGATGAATCAAACAGTTGACTAGAAACATATGCTTTCCCACTCTCACGAGACAATATATTACGTCATCTCTCTACAAAGAAAAGTTCCAACAAAACATAGAAAAATCAATGAACAAGATTTAAAACAGATATAAATATGCATGCATACTCAAAATTTTGCATGTGCATAAATTTTAAACATGTACCAGTGTATCAATATAATACACTAGAATCTTTAGATGTTTCAGACCATCTTTGGGAGCGAACATTTGAAGGTGTTTCAATATATGTATGCGTGGTATTAGGAATCCTTGTCTCAATAGATGTATGAGTACATCTTTGAATCAAAGAATGAGTGAATTCCTTGTCTTGATGCATTTCTACTATATCTCCTATAAACATCAAAACAAGCATCAATGAACTAATGTAGTTTATCCAATGGAGACCGATGGTAAGGTTGATTACTATGCACTTTATCCCATAGAAAGTTTTTGAGGACACAAAAGAAAAATTCAATATATTTATTGTGTTCCCCTCTTTTTGATGTGAATTTGTGTTGTTCCCACACATATCCCCCTTTATTTATCCTGAACAAGTATCACTCTTATTAAGCTCATTTCCATAGTGGTCATGTTTGACATAGTCATGGTTAATAAAACCAATTTTGAGCATGAGAAATTATGGAAATTACAAATATTTTGGGATTCATTAAATACTAAATCATTATTATATGCAACCCTATGAAGGAAAAAAATCCTCCTTCAAGTAGGATTGAAGGATCAAAATGACTCCTTCACATGGGACTGACATATTTGGATTGTGTTTTAGGGTTATAATATTAACTTTTATACTAATTGTCACATATTTTGTTAACTTTTCTAGTAAATGTCCATATTTTATTGATATTGTGAAGTCCAACAAGTTTCTTTAAAATCTCCATCAAATAAATAAACATAGATTTGGAAATTGGAAACCAATTGATCACGCACACAAGATAATAATTTATATTATAATATTTGATTATTAAAGTAATATATTCCTTCCCATGCTTTCCCAACCAAATATATTATAATGTGATCCATGATATTTTCATTTTACTGATTTTTTATTATTATAGGTTTTAGTCTCTCTTTTTAAAGATAGTAGAGGTTAGGGCTCATATAACTTTAAAATAAGAAAATATTTTTCTTTAATAGTTTATGTGAAATTTGTGTTTCGAAATCATCATAGTTATCAAATCCTCTTCTTACTCTCCAACTTAACGAGAAATCACGTGAATACCTTGTTAGGAACTAATCTAAATTATTTTCTTCCATCCTCTCAAAAACCTATGTCTTAGTTTTAGTTTTATTTGAACATTTGTTTGTTTGGAAATGTGATAAATAGATATTTCATAATCTATGTGCACTAATAAGCATAAGGTTTACTTTTTATCCTAGGTTTAAATTTTATCCTTTGTCAAATATTTTCGTAATTGACATATTCATTTTTATGCTCACATTGTTTGACATCTACCATAATAACCACCCATTTACAATCTATAATCTATATAATCTGATCCGAGAAACAAAATTTGATTATTACAAACACCAAAAAAAACATACATCAAACAAAACCACTCTATATAAAACTGTAATATCTCAAATTTTGGACCTAACACTTATAGGCACGAGCCTATTGATTATGATGTTGTCTTGATATTTTATTTTGATATATCGGGTCAAATACCCCACTGCTTATGAACATGATGATTTGTTTTATATATTGGGCATAATCCAATTGTTGATGATATATATATGCTTGTTTGTGTTGGGTGTGGACCCTAAAGAACATGATTAATGAGATTTTTATGTTGAGCGAGGAGCTATGGAGAACAGGGGTAATTAATGTTTTGTGTTGAGCAAGGATCTCTGGAGCACATGGGTAATTAATGTCTTGTGTTGAGTGAGAATCTCTGGAGCACCTGAGTACTTACATTTTTGTTGAGCGAGAAGCTCTAGAACACATGAAAATATAAGATTTGGAAGTGTTGGGAATAAGCCCTGGAGCTTTCCATGTTGATGTTGAGAATAAGATCTAGATAATCAGATCCTTGGCCATTGTATCCTTAGGTATATTGTACAAGTATATCCTAGCATTCATGTTGAGCGAGAGCTCTAGAATTGCACTAAAGCATTGAGTATGGGCTCTGGTAAGCACTAGGCGTTACTAAAAAGAATTTAATAACTTCTGAGAGAAAATGAATTGAGAAACATATTGATCTCATCCGACTTATTTATAAGTGATTAAATGAAATTTCAAATTTCTGTATTCTTATTAAGTTGAAGAACTACCATGTTATACGAGGGAAATCCAACATGCAAGGATGTTTAGAGTTTCCTAGCCTACTAGACCTAACCATTTACCTATTTGACCTTACTGAAGAAGTGTCATTAAGTCTAGGGATCATGGTATATGATTCCCAACGACAAATGTAACGAAATATACAGCAACCCTGTCAACACAAGGGTTTACACCCACGATGTATTTATAAATCCACATTACATATTAAAAACCAAATCATGAATCCTAAACCGTCTACGTTGTCGTAGCTGCCATGGAAGGGCGCTCATGCCATTCATGACATGGCCCCAAGCCATTCACTGTCACTATCATTTACATTCATTTAACTATTAACAATAATGGAAGTAACAATACAGAGTCATCGTGAAGGCTAAACGCCATATGTAAACCCAAGTTTTAAATAATCACAATGCATTAATAAAAACACAGGATGGATTCACACACACAGTACTATTTAATAACCATGGAAAAATAAAGTAAACATGGTATATACTCAAAACTTGGTGGTTTATCATCTTAATAAAATTTACACAGTTGTGCCAAGGGCTATGGCACCATTGCAAGCAATGGTGCATCCCATGACTTAAATCCCCAATTCAATTATGAATTACATAAACAAAACACAGAGTCTGTAAAACTTCCAAAGTTCCCCATTTTTCTCCTAACAACACTCTTAAATTATAAACCCAAACCTTTCTAACACAGGCCCGAAGGAGAAATCAAAATCCCACAGTAAAACCCAAACAACAATGTGATAAACCAGTCCTATCGATAGGTCCGAGAGGTGACAAGTGTGGGATGCTTAATAGGCTTACCATGCACCAATGGCATCACCCACGAACCAGTTGCAAAACCATGAGCCATGAAGCCCCATGCTAACCCTATCACCTACAACCACCAATAAAAACGGCGATGATGAGAAGTATGCAATAGTTAAGCCATGAATCAAACATCAAACACTGCCATTAAACCAATGAAGAATACCTTCATTAACCAGAGTGTCAACTCCATCCTCTCCGTAGAGCCAAGACCAAACCATCAGAGAAACAAGTGAAATGACCAAGTCACTGGTGGAGCCAAGCCCTAAGCTTGGGATTCCCCAAACCCTGATATGCATTAATGGTGCTATCCTGGTGTCCAATATCAAACCAAAACCCACATCTCCATAGTCTACCATCGTTACATTATCGTGGTCTCCATTTCCATGCAGGTTTTTAAACCCCATCGCATAAGTCAAAACCATATGTTACAACTCGTCACCCCAAGATTATATTAGAAGGTATTGTGTAAGGTGTATTCCATGCAATCTATGCGCTATCCCAAAGTTAATCCCCATGCTTAAATAACAAATCTATCATGTAAACGTTAGGCTCTAAGCTTTCAACATTTGACTCTTGTTTTCCTACTAATTAAGAACCATGGATTATGAAATACGCCATAGTAACCTCATTATCCATAAGCCAATATTGGGCCTTTAACCAACAATTTGTAAACCTGTCAAACACATAGTAAAAGGTATGTTAATAATTTTATTAAAGAAAACATAAAAATGTAAATAGATTAAGAGATAAACATTTAATCCAAAATTACAAAATGAATAGCAGGTATCACATAGATAATTATCTATGTTAAATAATTAATGAAGATAGTAATTACCTTGCTATCAATATGAGTCTGTAAAGAAGCATCATAACAAACAGTAGGTATGTTAATGATCAAAATGTTTAGCGCTCTTTAAATCTCTGTTGCTAAGTATAATCTGCATACGAAATAGAAGAGGTTCCTTAGTTCAAACTGAACTAAGTAATCCTGCTAGACAAGTGAACACTTTACCTCTCAGACCGTCATGGGAGAACTAGTCCCGCCGCTCCACCCACTTTTGTTCCAGAAACAAAGTTAAACTAGAACCATATAAATAACCAGTAAGACTATGGAGAAATTAATGAAGCATATAATTGAGTAACGACACATACAACATAATGTATAACCATAAGAATAATGTAGCGAACAAGCATTATGACATTGTAAGTAAAATACAATAATATTCACAACTGAAAGTAGGATAATAGAACGTAAGAATAGCTTGCGACCAAATAGTGGCACACCCATCATATGTTATATTCCACCAGTTCAATAATGTTCCACATAGGTAGTTTTTACTAGCCTAATAATTTTTATTTTTATTTTCAATTTTTGGGGACATTAGAAGTGGTATGAGAGCCCAGTTTCAATACTAAGAGACCTATGGGCACACCAAACATTTACTACAAAGAAAATAAAGTATGTTATTAAATTTGTTACTAACAAATTTTTTTTTTCTGTTATTTAATTTTTTTGAAATTTCAGGAAACTTTTACCAAACAGTTCAGTTTATGAATACTGAGGAAGATAACAGCTAGCAAGGAAAGATGAACACCCCCACCCCAGAAGTAGAACTAGTGGTGGAGCTGAATTTTGATATTTTGAATACTATACACAGTCTTCAATTATAATTGTGAAATCTTAGAAAAGATAGTCTGAACAAAAGGAAATAACAAAAGCTATAAATGAAGCATTACTGAGAAATATGATGGAAGGAATCCCGTAGGGTAAACCTAATCAGTCAACAAACAACTCCAAAAGAGAACCTTACCATAAATGGGCCAGCAACCCAAGAGAAAAAGAAACAGAGGAATGTACCCCTGAAGCACCGAAAATAGATCATCACTGTCCTTCCAGTGATGACTCTCTTTCTCCTTGAAGAAAGAAACAAAGAAGCAATGACAGTCTTAAGGGGGAGTTTAGAAAAATAAGATCTTTGGCATATGAAGGTGAAGTAAACACTGGGGAGAAGGCCGAGGAGTGGCTGCTGGGCATGCGTAAATATTTCCAGGTTCATAACTACTCAAGTGATATGAAGGCTCAGCTTTCCATTTATAACTTGAATGGCAAGGCAGAAATATGGTGGATAGATTTAAAACACACCAAGAAAGATGAGCTAAGAGAAATACGCTGGGATAACTTCCGAAAACTCTTCCAAGAGAAATATATGTCGAAAATGTTTTTCAAAAGAAAAGTGAAATAGTTTCACGAGCTACGTATGTGATCCGTGACTATGGACGCTTTTATTAACAGATTTCTAGATCTGTTACATTATGTACCATACATTAAGGATGAAAAGGTAAAGGTCCAATAGTTTTTAGGATTTCTTCCTCCCAATTTTTTGTAAAGGATTGAGTTTGACATGCCAAAAACGTTGGATACCACACTACACAAAGAAAGGTTATGTTATGAGCATGGAAAACTAAGGCAAGAGAACATGAACAGAAACAAAGACAAGTATAAGAACTTTTTTAATAACCACAAACCCGGGTTTAACCCACAACCATACAGAAATCAGAATAACAACTTTCCAGCAAACAAGAAATTCAATAAATTTGGTATGAATCCTTATGTACCAGCTCCTAATGTTAACAAGCCAATAACAAGTGGAGCCAATGCTACCTTGCTACAGATTAAGTGTTGGAAATGAAACGAGCCTCATTATTCCCGAGATTGTAAGAACAAGACCAGTGGGGTCTTACACAACTTACAAGAAGAACCAATTGTTGAGGACATAGCTGGAACACCATGGATTTATGCAGCATTAGATGGCCGACAAGAAGATGATCAAGCTACAATGGTTGAGATAGAAGGTAAGATATTGAACACTTCTATTTCAATACTTATTGATCCCGATGCTTAATGAATCTATGTCTCACCTAAAATTGTTGATGAATGCAAACTAAGAAAAGTAAAGCATGATAAACCTTGGTTGGTACAGTTAGTCACAGGTACGAAATGGAAAGTTTCAGAAATAGTTAAAAAATGCGAGGTAAACTTGAATGGTTTTCCAACGAAAGTAAACCTGAACATCCTACATTTAGGATCGTATGATATATTTATCGGTATGGACTGGTTGGAACAACACCATGTCATGCTCAATTGCTTACATAAGTCAATCTTGTGTAATGATGGCCAAGGGAACTAAGTAAAGGTTCAAGGAATTCCAAAGAAATTTTTCGTAAGGAAAATATCTGCCTTACAAGAAAAGAAATGTGTCAGGAAAGGCTGTAAGATTTTTGCAATAAACATCTAAGACATGGAGTCTAAAAGAGAGCAATGAATAGAATACTTCCCCATTCTTGAAGAATTCAAGGATGCGTTTCCCGAGGAAATCCCAGGATTAACTCCGAAACAAGACCTAGACTTTTCCATCGAACTGACCCCACGATCAGTTCTGGCTTCCAAGTCCCCTTACCGCATGAGTGCACTTGATTTGGTGGAACTCAAATTACAGTTGCAGGAGTTGATAGAGAAAGGGTATATCTGACCTAGTGTGTCTCCTTAGGGATCACCAATATTATTCGTAAAGAAGAAAGATGGTACAATGCAGATGTGCATTGATTACCATCAATTGAACAAAATGACTATCTAGAACTGTTATCCACTCCCTAGGATCGATGGCTTGTTCGATCAGGTGAAGGGATCTAGAATATTTATAAATATTGACCTGCAATTGGGGTACCATCATGTACAAATTCACAACAAGGATATTCACAAAACCGCCTTTTGTACGAGGTACAGGTACTACGCATTTGTAGTGATGCCATTCGGGTTGACAAATGCACCCACGAACTTTATGTGTATGATGAAAAACATATTCATTAGGTATATGGATAAGTTTGTGTTGGTCTTGATAGATGACATACTAGTTTATTCCAAGAATAAAGAAAAACACAAAGAACACCTTTGCATAGTACTAAAAGTGTTGAGAGAACACTAGCTTTACGCTAAGTTTAGTAAATGTGATTTTTACAAACCACAAGTACAATACTTAGGTCACATTATCTTCGAGATAGGGATAGCTGTGGACATAGAAAATATTAAAGCCATAAAGGATCGGCCTACCCCTACTAGTGTCACTGACATTAGGTCCTTTTTTGGATTAGCCGGATATTACCGAAATTTCATTGAGAACTTCTCGAGAATTGCTTGTCCCATGACTGCTTTACAGAAGAAAGAAATTAAATTCTTATGGACTGCTAAGTGCAAAGAAAGTTTTCAAAGGCTTAAGTAGCTTTTGATGATTGCACCAGTGTTACAAATTACGGATCTCGATGGGGATTTCATTGTTTGTACGAATGCAAGCAAGGAAGGACTGGGAGGAGTCCTCCTGCAAAACGATCACGTGATCTATTATGAATCGCAGAAGTTAAAAGAGCATGAGAAAAAATACCCTACGCATGATCTTGAGTTAGAGACCATCATCCACACTTTGAGGATGTGGAGGCACTACCTCATGGGAAGGAATTTCCTTACGAAGATAGACAATATGAGTCTGAATTATTTATTCGATCAAATGGATCTGAATGCAAGGCAATTCAAGTGGTTGGATTTCCTTAGTGAGTACCATTTTGAGCTAAATCACATTAAGGGAAAAGAGAATAAGGTTGGCGATGCTTTGAGCTGATGAACCCATATGATATATGAGGTGAATTTGAGTCAAACTGATGCAAATTTGCATGAGAGGATTAGAGCAGCCAACATAGTTGACCTCTTCTATGTGGAAATCCTCAAGAAAGTTTAAGAGGACAAGTTGTTTCAACAACAAAAAGAATACAAGGTAGACGAATCCAGACTACTATGGTTCAAGGATCAATTGTACGTTCCATAAGGAGGAAATATTCGGTCCATCATCCTCATGAGATTTCATCGGGAAACCTACTTAGGGCACCTGGGATATCAAAAGATGATATCCACTATCAAGAGACACTTTTCTAACCAAAGTTAAAGGCTGAAATTGCGATGTTTATTGTGAAATGTGAGGAATTTCAGCTAGTCAAAGCTGAGTATCAACATCCTTCGGGATTGCTGCAGCCATTACCCATTCCAGAATGGAAGTGGGAGGTCATTAGTATGGATTACATCATCGATTTACTGAAAAGTAAGAAGCAAATGATTCTATTTTTGTAGTCATCAACAAGTTGTCGAAAGCAGCACACTTCATTCCCTGTGAATTCAATCTACAAGGCAGTAAACAATGTTGATATCTTCTTGAAGGAGATATTTAGATTGCATGGGATACCCAAGGCAATCATCTCAGATCGAGATGTTAATTTTACAGGAAACTTTTGGAGATATTTATTCTCTGGATTGGAGACATAGTTCAACTTTAGCACTGCATATCACCTACAGATAGATGGGTAGACACAAAGAGTAAACTAGATTGTTGAGGACATGCTTAGGATGTATGTCATGAACAACCCCACGAAGTGGGAGGATTACCTGCATCTTGCAGAATTTGTGTATAACAATGGTTATCAAAATTCCACCAAGATGAGCCCCTTTGACGTACTCTATGGATGTAAGTGTAGAACACCTGTCACTTGGGATATATCGATGGATTGCCTCATGTTAGGGCCTGATTTATTGATGGAATTGGAACAATTGGTTACCAAGGTCTAGGTGAACCTTAAATAAGCACAAGACCGCCTGAAAAGTTACGTAGATAGGAAAAGAAAAGATAAAGACTTTCAAATAGGCGATCATGTTTACCTGAAAGTAAAATCCAAACGAAGCTCATTGAGCTTGGTTAGGTGTGGTAAGTTAGCAGCTAGATTTTGTGGACCTTTTGAAATACTGGCCAAGAAAGGGCCAGTGGCATACGAGCTAGTGTTACTCGCTAATTTAAGAGTCCATAATGTTTTCCATGCATCTTTGTTAAAGAAATATGTTTATGATACTAAACATGTAGTTGATTGGTCCTTATTACAGGTGGAACCTGAAGGGGAGTTTTCCCCTGAGACTATTCATATACTGGAAAAGAGAGAGGTGTAGCTTTAGAAGCACACCATAGTCTAGTTGAAAGTGAAATGGAAGTAATTTGAGGTTGATGAGGCTACTTAGGAGAATGAAGCCACCATGAAAAAGGATTACCCCGCCTTATTTCATGATGTCATCCCAAGTCCCTAGAACACCAGGGACGATGTTGTTCTAAGTGGGGAGGGATGTAATATCCCAAATTTTGGACCTAACAGTTATTGGAATGAGCCTATTGATTATGATGTTCTCTTGATATTTTATTTTTGATATATTGGGCTAAAGACCCCACTGCTTATGAACATGATGATTTGTTTAATATATTGGGCGTAAGCCAATTATTGATGATATATATATATATATGCTTCTTTGTGTTGGGTGTGGACCCTAAAGCACATGATTGATGAGATGTTTGTGTTGAGAGAGGAGCTTTGGAGCACATGGGTAATTAATGTTTTGTGTTGAGCGAGGAGCTTTGGAGCACATGGGTAATTAATGTTTTGTGTTGAGCGAGGAGCTCTGGAGTACATGGGTAATTAATGTCTTTTGTTGAGCAAGGAGATATGGAGCACTTGAGTACTTATGTTTTTGTTGAGCGAGAAGCTCTAGAACACATGAAAATATAATATTTGGAAGTGTTTGGCATAAGCCCTGGAGCCTTCCATGTTGATGTTGAGCATAAGCTCTGGAGCATTGGATCCTTGGCCATTATATCACTAGGTGTATCATACAAGTACATCCTAACATTAGTGTTGAGCAAAGAGATATGGAATTGTACTAAGTTTGTAACTCCCTATTAAAGCGTTGAGTATGGGATCTAGTGAGCACTAGGGGTTACCGAAAATAATTTAATGACTTCTGAGTGAAAACGACTCAAGAAAAATATTGATCTCATAAGACTTATTTATAAGTGATTAAATGAAATTTTGAATTTCTGTATTCTCATCAAGTACTGAAGAACTACCACGTTATACGAGGGAAATCCAACATGTAAGGATGTTTAGAGTTTCCTAGCCTAGTATACCTAACCATCTACCTGTTTGATCTTAATGAAGAAGTGTCATTAAGTCTAGGGATCACGGTATATGATGCCCAAAGATAAATGTTAACAAATGTTATATTATTATGTATTTTATACATGGTATGTATAAGAATAAATATAGTAATAATATTAATGATGAAAGAAATAAAGAAAATCTCAATCCATTATTAGTTATTATTTAAATATAATAAATAGTCCAATACCTATAAACGTCTAAATTAGGAACTAGTTGAAAGTTCCTAAGTTAAAGTATTAAAAATTACCCAAATTAATTGAAAAGGGTTAAATCAAGAAACCAAGGTTTCTTGTTTTAACTATTCCTTTGACTGAAAAGTTTGTCTATAAAGTATGAAGACAAGGAAAGGCTTGGGGTTCTGATCTATCATTAGAAGGAGTCATTTTTTGCCTATTTTTCTCTCAAGTAAATTCTTGGAGAACATTTTCCTGGAAGGAAAAAGGAGAAATGATCCATACCTGATATACCAGATAGGAAACCATACCTTATGATCTCTAAGCTACTTTCATGTTGGAGTCTAGCTCAGGGGGGTCCAGATTTAAACCAAGAACAGTTCTAGGTCATGGTTGGGTGGAACGTGGTAGTTCCGAAGTGATTTGGTCATCAAAAACAGAGGTAAGATCCGTCTTTGAAATGTTAATGCTGGTTATTTGAGTGTGTAGGTTCAACCATTAAAAGAGCTTCCTGTTACAAGTATGAATCCCTAGACTTCCTATTCCATTTTCCTATAATAAATGCTGGCTATGTTAGGAAAATGATTACATTGCATTTCCTAACCCTATGTATTTGTTTCTCTATTTAAAATCTACTAGGGTTTGCATTTTTAAATTATAACTTTAGGCTATAAGTTAATTTCTATAGCAGACTTATCCAGGGTTTATTCATCAGTTTGATTCTGTAAGTTTAATTCATTTATAAATGTTTATCAAGCGTTCTGCACCCTAGTTTTAATTCATGTATTATTTTTACTGTTGAAACTGGGTTAAGTACAAACTAGGTTTTATTTCAGATCTGCTACCTATCTGTTCTTTTGGGTTTTTATACTCTACTGACATATTCTATTTGTCAACAGAGGCATGATTTAGATTTAAATAAACTAGTTCAGAGGTAAGTCTTATATATATATATATAAGTATAAACTTACAACCTAGATAACCTAAGATATTTACGAGTTGAATTACTATATATATAAATATATATACATCATCAGACATAAATAGAGTTATGAATCTAATCAAGTAAGTACTGACTATAATTATTTCTAAAATAAATAAAGCAGTAAAGACCTTTCAAGGTCTGCATATTTAAATATGAGCTAACTACTAAATCATTCCATTAAAAATAACATCATCATAAACAACTGACAAAGTAAGTATCGTGACCATTCTTTGGTCCAAGATCAAATCTCTTTTCACTATTTAAAATCCACAGTCTTAAATATTTTAATAAACAACAACATAATCTTCTGCATAAATAATTTAAAGTCCCATATAATATTTCTCACAGTCATCACTTAATAATAACCAAGTAATATTTCAAAACCCTTAAATTACACAGAGGTCATGGTGTCGACCCCTGTGTGTATACAAATCCAAGTCGCAGGCCTTAATAAAAACCACAACATAAAATGCATAAGCAGTAATCAATTACATAACCATGCCTTTGTTTCATATAAACGAATTAAAACCATCAAATTACATTAATACATAGGAATCGTTTTTTTTACAACCCTCATTATAATCTTCTAGAAACTATCCCAAGTATTTATACAAGCAATGACCATGATTTGAATACTATAGGGTGGTTTTATATTTATCAGGGCCACGCTACACACATAGTGTATGCGGGCTACAATAATAACATCACTATGCTACGACAAGGTTGTGAGACTATCATCTCTGCACCCTACGTGGTAAGCACGGCCTCAACCACTTAAAATAAATACACAGTCCCCTAATTAAAACTTGTGATAAACTTATACCTATCAATAAATCAAGCTACAACGACGATAGCCATCGTGGGTTTACACCCATGGCTCTTACACATTTCCACATTACATACTAATGAACGAAATAGTAACGAAATCTACATTAACCCTATCAATACAAGGGTTTACACCCATGGTGTATTTATAAATCCACATTACATATTAAAAACCAAATTGTGAATCCTAAACCTTCTACGCTATCGCAGCTGCCATGGAAGGGCGCTCATGCCATTCACGGCATGGCCCCAAGACATTCGATGTCACTATGATTTCCATTCATTTAACTATTAACAATAATGGAAGTAACAATACACAGACTCATCATGAAGGTTGAACGCCATATGTAAACCTAAGGTTTAAATAATCACAATGCATTAATAAAAATTTAGGATGGATTCATATACACAAAATTGTTTAATAACCATGGAAAAATAAAGTAAACATAGTATATACACAAAACTTGGTGGTTTATCACCTTAATACAATTGACACAGTCGTGCCAAGGGCTATGGCACCATTGCAAGCAATGGTGTAGCCCATGGCTTAAAGCCCCAATTCAATTATGAATTACATAAAACGCAGAGTCTATAAATCTCCCAAAGTTCCCCATTTCACTCCTAACAAAACTCTTAACTTATAAACCCAAACCTTTCTTACACAGGACTGAAGGCAAAATTGAAATCCCACAGTAAAACCCAAACAACAATGTAGTAACCCAGTCCTACCCATAGGGTTGAGAGATACCCATTTAATAGGCTTACCGTGCACCTATGGCATAACCCATGAACCAGTTGCAAAACCTTGAGCCATGAAGCCCCACGCTAACCCTATCACCTCCAACCACCAACAAAAATGACGAGGATGAGAAGTGTGCAATAGTTAATCCATGAATCAAACATCAAACATTGCCATGAAACCAATGAAGCATACCTTCGTTAACCAGGGTGTCTCCTCCATTCTCTACATAGAGCCAAGACCAAACCATCAACGAAACAGGCAAAATGAACAAGTCACTCGTGAAGCCAAGCGCTAATATTGGGATGCCCCAAACCTCGAGATGCATTAATGGAGCTTGTTTGGTGTCCAATATCAAAACAAAACCCACATTTCCATATTTTATCATCGTTACATTATCATGGTCGCCATTTCCATGCAGGGATTTAAACCCCATCACATAAGTCAAAACCATATGTTACAACTCGTCACCCCAAGCTTATATTACAAGGTATCGTGTAAGGTATAGTTCATGCAATGTGTGCACTATCCCAAAGTTAATCCCCATGATTAAATAACAAATGTATCATGTAAACCTTAGGCTCTAAGCCCTCAACCTTTGACTCTCATTTTCCTACTAATTAAGACTAATGGCATATGAAATATTCCATGGTAACCTCGTTATACATAAGCGAATATTGGGCCTTTAACCAACGATTTGTAAACCTGTCAAACACATAATAAAAGGTATGTTGATAATTTCATTAAAGAAAACATAAAAATGTAAATATATTAAGAGATAAACAATGAATCCGAAATTACAAAATGAATAGAAGGTATCACATAGATAATTTATCTATGTTAAATAATTAATGAAGATAGTAATTACCTTGCTATCAATCTGAGTCTGTAAGGAAGCATAATAAAAAACAATAGGTATGTTAATGATCAAAATGTTCAACGCTCTTTAAATCTTCATCACTAAGTATAATCTGCATACAAAATAGAAGAGGTGCCTTAGTTCAAACCAAACTAAGTAATCCTGCAAGATGAGTGAACACTTTACCTCTGAGACTGTCATGGGAGAACTAGTCTCGCCACTCTACCCACTTTAGTTCCAGAAACAAAGTTAAGTTAGAACCATATAAATAACTAGTAAGACTATGCAGAAATGAATGAAGCATATAATTGAGTAATGACACATACACCATAATGTATAACCATAAGAATAATGTAGCGAACAAGCATTATGATATCGTAAGTAAAATACAATAATATTCACAACTGAAAGTAAGATGATAGAATGTAAGAATAGCTTACGACCAAACAGTGGTACACCCATCATACGTTATATTCCTCAAGTTTAATAATGTTCCGCATAGGTAGTTTTTACTAGCCTAATATTTTTTTTTCAATTTTTGGAGACATTACAAAAACCATAATGAAATTTCTCATAAATATAAATACATATCTTGTTCCTAAATCGAAAACTTATGATCTTATCTCAAGCTTTAATTCTGTTATATATACCAATGCAACTAGAAACTCCCACAACCATATTTCATAAGGCTAAGAGAGCAATTGCAGTCAAAGAGAAAGACACAGGAGGGTCGACCAATATGAAAAATATAAATTGACTCCACACAAATTTCCTCAAATTTAGTTGTTTACTACATTTAAAATTATAGGTTTAGATTGGTATTTTTTTATCCATGGTTGAAATATTGCTGTAAAGTTAAACTTTATAAAACTTTCATCAAATCCAGTTGTTTCCTACATTTAAAATGATACTTTCTATTAAATTGAGCACATAGATCTATCGATAAACACACAACTCATAGGATAGATCACACAATTTACTCAGTTATTGAAGAATGAAACAGTGCAAAAATGGCTTACAGCTGTGAATTCTTTTCATTAATCAAAGAGTAATTAGAGAATAATTACAATGAAGTACAATGGCTTAAATAGCCACATGCAATTCGAATCCACATGAAGAAATTTGAATTGATTAGACTCTACTTGACTGTAGGTAACTAACACCTTGTTTAAATCACTGTCGAAGGACTCAATAGTTAACTGACCTTGTCTAAACCATAACCGAAGTTCATCGGAGTTCTAAAACACAAATCAAGTGTTACATTTAGTGTTGAATAAGGCTAACTAGCTATGGTAGGTGAGAAATGCACCCCTCCTGCATGCATCCATGAAAACCTAGCGCTGATTGAATGTAGAGGACTAGAACTGATTGTAACTGACTCCTAACTTAGCTTGACTAGTCACCAACTCAACTGAACTAACCTTGGTTGGTTTAGGCACTCCCAGTGGCTCCTAAATTGTAGGGATTGGTCTAGGAGAATCATAAACTAATGCATGCAAGTGCAATTAGTGGTGGTATACCTCAATTAGTGTTCCCCACACTTTAGTAATTGAAACATGTGCCCCAATTAGGCCAAGTGGACCCAATGGTGCTAGTGACTAAAAATAGACTGGATGGACTCCCGATTTAGACATGACTCTTGATTTAGACATATGAAAAAATTTGGACAAGGGAGGATTAATAATACTAACACCCCCCCTGAATGCTAACTTGGACAATATGTGGGCCCTGGTAACTAATACCATAGGTCACCCATTACATCAAGCAAAGTAAAGTAACTACTCAAAACCAAGGTGCTGGAGAAAAAACCACATGGGAAACCCCACCCCCCCCTCCCAATAATTAAGCAGGTAGAATAAGGATCAATATGGTTATTTTGTGCATAGGTATCCTGGGGCCTGGAATGATAACCTCTCCATCATTATGTCTGGAGGAATCTTCTTCTTTGGAAGAAGAATGATATGCTCAACTAAATCAGAAATATAGACAACTGTTGGATGAAGACTGGACCCATGTAGAGCAATTGAAGTCAACTGATAAGTGGAAAAAGGTTCTTGAGGATTTAGAACATGTGAGGAATACTCAAGAAGATGATATATTTCATCCATGAACAGAAAACCATGAGTGGTAAGAACAGCCCCAAGTGTTAGGAGCAAGTGTCTAGGCGGATGGAGAAAATCTTCCTCTTTACCAGTTCTATGAGGAGATGAGCATGTGATCAATGGTAGAGAAGCACTAGGACTATTGAGAGTGAATTCTTGCACTCCATAGGCTGATATATATTTTGAAATATCTAAT